>JAXQQM020067332.1:0-73058 GCA_034641835.2 Pinus albicaulis
TCCAGTTTTCCATGTTTCATGCTTAAAGAAGGTTATAGGTGAAAATCTTCCAGTTCAAACAATATTGCCAGAACTTGATGAGGAAGGAAAATCATATTGGAACCTGAAGCGGTCATGGAAACAAGAACTCGACAGCTACGAAATCGATCAATTTCAGAGTATCTCATCAAGTGGAAGAACTTACCCACCGAAGATTCTACATGGGAGGATGAGAATTTTATACAGAAGCACCTGGAGCTACTCAAGCATTGAGGACAACACTTTTTTGAAGGAGAGGGGCATGTTAGGTCCCTATATCACTAGTATAGTCCCTTATTATTGTTAGTGTAAACCCCTTATTGTTATTATTGTACCCTTGTAACCCCCATTTTGTTATTATTATGCCCTTAAATCATTATTGTTAGGTCGGCTAGGATTACATTGTGGCCCACTAGGATTACATTATGGCCCCATGGACTCCTATATATAGAAAGGAGGTTTTGTAAATTGTATCATCCAAGAATTGTTCATTTATGTAATGTATTGGAGGTTGCCCACTCGAAGTGGCTTATTTCTAAGGCGTTTATATCTCTTTTCTTCTATTTTTGAAGCTGGTTACACAACAGAAATGATGGATGAGATATTTATAATGAGAAGAAAGATAAAAAGGCTTTCAGAGCATGTGATGGATCAAGAGAAGTAATGTTTAAGCATCCTGCCATTGACAGGACCCCCAACAATTCTGCTCCATTCAACTCCTGCAAGAAAAATGCATTGTTACCAGCATCTGAATGAATAGAGTAAGGGCCAAGCCATAAGTTGTCAAATTTTCCATGCTTGCCCTTGTCTTCTCTCCTTGAGTCCCACTTTAAAACTTTGTCCCAAATTTTGAAATTGATGGCATTTGTTCTTTTGTCAAAAAAATTTCTAATGCTGTCATGTTTCTGCAATGCTTTGTTATAGACTTCCTCTCTGGTTTGCTGAAGATGAATGGTCTGATTTATTCTTCTGATCATGTCATTTTCTTCGGTTTGCAACTCTTGAATCAACTTCATCACTGGTATACCAAGGCTGTTTGGAAAAATTGCATCAGTACCATACACAAGCTGGAAAGGTGACATGCCAATAGATTTCTTCAAAGTCAATCTATCAGCCCAAAGTAAATTAAAAAGCTTTGTGTGCGAAGAATTTTTATTTTCCTCCAACAGTTTCTTGATTATGTTCACTAAAATTTTGTTTGAGAATTCTGCAAGTCCATTACCTTGAGGGTAATAGGCCGTGGAATGCCCCAATGTTATATGATATCTATGACAGAACTCAACCATCCTCTTTGATCCAAATGATGTTGCATTATCAGTGATGATCTTGGTAGGACAGCAAAATCTGGAGAGAATGTTGGTCTCCATGAATTTTATAATAACTGAATCATTGGCCTACCTACAAGGTATGGCTTCTATCCACTTAGTGAAATATTCTGTGGCACTGAGAATCCATCTATGCTGGGCAGAAGATGGTGGATGGATTTCTCCTATGAAGTCAAGTCCCCACTATTGAAATGGGGCTTCAACAGTGATTGGATGAAAAGTTAGGGGTAGAAGTTTTCTTTTTCCTTCAAAAAGTTTACATTTATGACAGGCTATGATCATCTTGTGCACATCATGGAAAAGAGTAGGCCAATAGAAACCAGCCCTCAAATTTTGTTGGTTGTTGTCTTCCAGTACAAATGACCTCCACACTCTCCTTCATGGAAATGGCGCTTAACCTTCTCTGCATCAAACTCAGGCAAACATTTAAGCAATACACAACTTGCATTTTTCCAATAAAGACATTTATCTATAATGAAATAGTTCACATCTTTTAACTTTAAGAACCTTGCCTTTGTTTTTTTCAAACAAGGAGGTGTACTCAAATTAAGCAAAACATAAACAATATCAACGTACCAAGAGGAATTCATAAAATGGTCTTCAACAATGGGAGTTGAGATTTCCTCTTGATTATCCAAAGCATTAATCATATTAATATCAAGAACTTCAAAATTTGATTCAACCATTAATCTTGCTAGACCCTGGCCTTTGATGAGTTTAGTGGGTTTTATCTCTAAATTATATTCAAGAATAACAACAATCCACTTACCTCTCTTACCATCTGGGTCCTGTGTTAGAATGTATTTAACAAGTGAGTTTGGGAAAAAGGCAATTATGTGTGAATGGAGGATGTACACCTTGAAGTATTTCAAAGCTTTAACCAAAGCAAAAGCTTTCTTCTCCATAATGTTATACTTCAGAGGGGCATCCCTTAATGTCTTACTAAAGAATGCAATAGGCTGCTCTTGTCCTTGTGGATTTTTCTGTAAAAGTACAGCAGCTATGGTATGTTCTAATGCAAATGAAAAAATATAAAAATATTTTGAAAAATCAGGGCTTATAAGAACCGGTGTTTTGGTTAATGCTTGTTTCACCAGTTCAAAGGAATTCTTTACTTCCAAGGTCCATTTTACCCCTTTCTCCTTCTTCAACATGTTTGTAATATTTCTAAGGAGTTTAGACAAGTTGGGGATGAACCTTCTCAAAAAGTTAATCTTTCCAATGAAAGATTGCAACTCCTTAATTTTCTGAGGATAAGAGATTTGCAATATGGCCTCAATCCTCTTTGGATCTATCTTAATACCTTCTTCCGAAATAATGTGTCCAAGAATTTTACCTTCTTGGAGCCCAAATAGTGTTTTCTTAGGGTTTAAAGATATCCCAAACTTTCTGCATTTCTCGAAAACTTTTCTTAAGTGTTTTAAGTGCTCTTCATCAGTTTTTGAAAACACAGTGACATCATCAAGGTATATAATGATGAAGTAGCGCAGTTCTTCTGAGAATGCTATGTCCATGGCTCTTTGAAAAGTTGCTCCAGCATTCATTAGACCAAAGGGCATTTTCACGTACATGAAAGTGCCCCATGGTGTGGTAAAAGTTGTCTTTAATTGATTAGCAGGGTGAACTAAGATCTGATTGTACCCTGAATAGCCATCCAACAAAGAAATTCTTCTAGACCCTACCACCCTTTGTAAAATATGATCCACTTAGGTAAAGGGTAGTTGTCTTTTAATGAAGCTTTGTTTAAGTCTCTAAAGTCTATACAAAGCCCGATCTCTCATGTTTTCTTCCTAACATACACCATATTAGATACCCACTCAGAATATCTAATAGGGACAATAATACTAGCATCGTACATTTTCATGATCTCGTTCTGAACCAAAGGCAACTGAACAGGATTTATTCTGCGCAGTTTCTGTTTGAATGGTTTTTGGTTTTCTTTGAGAGGGATTTTGTGCTATATTATTTCAGTGTCATAGGATTTCAGATCTTCGTAACTCCACGCAAAAACATCAAAAAAATATTTAAACAGCTCTATGTATTTAATTTTAATGTGAGCTGGTATAGTTTTGGAAAGTTTAATCATTTTCTGTTTTTTCTCACTGCCTATATTGCACTCTTCCACTTCAGTCTCTACAGGTTCTAGTTTTGGCTTCTTGGCCACATCGTTAAAATCGAACAACTTTTCTAAAGGCGCTAGATCGCTTGGCAAACCTTCATCCTTAGAGTGAAGAGTTTCTAAATCCTCTGTTTCTAACTCTGCATTCAATTCTATCTTGTTTTTAAGTTTTCTAGTCAGAAGATTAATATTGGAAAGCTCAGGAGACGACTCTTCTTCACCAAGAAAATTTTCTTCGTTGTAGTTTGTTTCATAATCTGAGTCCGAACTGTTTCGTTCGAATTCATTTCTGAATTCCATGAAGTCTTCTATTTGTTTGTCTCCATCAAACACCTACCAATACTTTTCGTTGTTAGGCACGGCTGGTATAAATTTTATCTGAGTTGTGCAGTCTTTGGTTTCATATGGCGTTAAGCATGTTCTAGCGGCAAAGGCTAAATTGTGGGCGGCAATATTTCTTTTTCTTGGGACAAAAATCATTTTGGACTCCTCGAATGTTTTTAAAAGGTCCATGACATCATTTCGGTAGGCCCTAAGTCTTGGATGATTCGCATTATACTCCCCATTGACTTGCCTAATGACTAACTCTGAATCCCCATATACATTTATTATTTTGGCTCCTAACCTTTTCAACAAATGTAAGCCTAAGAGAAGGGATTCATACTCCACTATGTTGTTGGAACACTAAAAGTTTAATTTGCAGGAAATTCTTTCTGTGTGGTTGTTTTTAGTGTTGGAAATCCAGACACCTGCACCAGCATTAGTTCTAGTGCATGACCCATCAAAAAACATATTCCACAGAGGACTACTTTCGGTTTCATCCTGGTTATTGTCCTCTTCAACTAACGTGCTTAAGGGTTATTGTGGAATCTCAGCACCTAATTGTATTTGTTTCAACTCCTCAGGTTTTTCAAAGTGTTGAGGGTTGTTTCCTTGATTATTAATGTTTAAGAGCAATGGACAAATGAATTGTAGCTCAAGACCTGTGTTTGGTTTGCTAACATTCACAGGTTCAGCAAACTGTTCTAACACTTCTGCGTTGTGTTCCTCTTCCTCCCTATTGGCCATTAATCCTGTTAAAGTGACTTGTTCACTAAGTTTTTGATCGTTAAACATAATAAAAGAATCAAGGCCTGTATTTACAGAATACAAAGGAGAGTTTTGTGGTCTGTCTTCACTTGTAACTATGTATTGCATATGGGATTCTCTGTAAAGTCTTCTATTCTGATTCAAAAAAGGGATAGTCACATAGATCATGTCCATCTGCATAGTCCCTTGTAACTTAGCCCCCCAAGATATTGATAATAGCATTCCATATTTGGGAGGAACATCAGCCACAAAAATACCCATTACTAAGCATTTGGCTGGAATATGAGTTAAGTTAACACAGAGGTCTTTGATTAATCCTAAACACCTTACTCTGCTTGAATAAAAGGAGTACAGGTCCTTGTAAGGTCTGGTGATTTCTAGACCAAGGCTCTCCATTAGAGCTTTAGGCATTAGATTATGAGAAGCCCCGGAATCATGAATAGCGTTGTGCAAAATCTTGTCATGAACATTCAAACTCACATAAAAGGGAGGAACAGGTCCCTCTTGATACATACCTTCAATATTTGGACCAAAAATAAGCTCTGGTTGGTCATCATTAATATTGACAGTGTCCTCATTCTCTTCAATGTTTAAAGCCTTCAAAATTTGGGTCCTATATACATTTTTGGCAGCTAACTCTATCAAGGGAACAAAGATTTTGATCTTTGAAACTTCCTGCTCCAGGATGAAAGGAATTTGATTCTTTAAGGTACTTGTTTCAGCCTTACTAGCTATCACTCTATCAGTAATATCAGCTTGCTGATTTGTTTTATTTACATTTGAAAAAATTGTTTTAACAAGAGTACTAGCTGAGATGTTAGTACTACTAATATCTGCACTCTGTTTTTCATTGTTTCGAGTGCCTTTGTCTTTACCATTATCAGAATTTATAGCCATTGTTTTGTCCTTTTGTTTGACCATTCTAGGCTTTATTGTAGCGCTGTTTTGTGAAGATTTGTGAGAGGTTTTGGTGTTGGGAGTTTGTTGACTAGTTTTTCTTCTAAGGTCATATTCTTTTTTAGATTCTATGATGACATTTTCCATGTCTTGATAATAATTTTCATCATCATCTCTTCTTTCATCATAAGGTGTGTATAGACCTTGTTTTCTATCATAGTGAACCTCAAAGTCATCATTATCTACCCCCAGCATGTTTATATCATCCTCCTCTGTTATTTTTGACACCTAATCCTATGGGATGGGTGTGAATATTCAATTTTGTATAATAAATAATATTAGGAAATAAGGAAGGCCAAGAGTCATTGGGAGATGAATCCCAATAGCCTCACCTCCATGTATAAATGCATGTACATTCTTCAGCTAATACACATTTTGATTTGAGGAGTTACCTCCTGGTTTGACATGGTATCAGAGCCAGTCCCACTATTGGCATTTTTTCCTGTGGTGTAACTCCCTCTCCTTTGCTCAGTAATTTTTTAATAATAGTTTTTGCTGCTCCTGCTTATTACTATACTGTTATTCTGCATTTTTTTTTATCTCTGCATAGATCTGACATTTGCAGTTTCTGCAGCTCTTGAATATTCTGCAATCCTGCAGTTCCTGAAACACTGCAAATTGCAGCCCCCTCTGCAGTCCTGCAAAGATCCCATTCCTAAATTTTCATTTGGCCTCTCGGCCTCTCCATCACTCATAACTCGCGCCCCCTCACTTCTATCTCTCCCTACATTCCCACATCAATCTCGTCCCCCTCCATTTATATTAACACAGTCATATATTTCAATATATTACGGCGCTGCCTTTCAAATAATACCGGCCTCCACTGCATATATAATATCGCTCTATCCGCCTGCATACACCATTACAATACGCCCTCCTAGCACTGTTATTAACACCACCACTGCGTTGGGATATATAACAACTAATTCGCTCTCAGCGCCTCTCCTCACACAGACTGTGCACACCGCCTGCATACACGCAGACCCCACCTCCCTGTCGACCCTCCCCACCTGTATATTGCATCGAATATATACTCCATTTATATGAACGCCATTTATATGCTGTCACACCATTTATATATCTATTGAAAATGCCACTAACTGTAAATCCACCACAGCAAACGCCTCCATGCTGTCTCCCATTAATACATAATACCGCCCTTTCATATATAATACAGCGTTGTGGTATTACATACTGCTCCCCTCCTCTGCTATATACCGCCCCTCCTCTGCTATATACTACTCTATCTCCATTTCATTACGCCCCTCCTCTGCTATATACCGCCCCTCCTCTGCTATATACTGCTCTATCTCCATATATACGTTGTCCATATATTTAACACGCTCTCCATAATACGCTGTCACACAATACAGTATCAAATACCGCCTCTCCATAACACGCTCTCCATAATACCACCCCTCCTTCATAATATTCAATACTGCCCATTTTTTAATACGCCCTTCCCATCTTTTAATACCAATCCACCTTTTAAATTTCGCCCCCTCCCATCCTTCAATACCATTCCGCCCTTCATAATACCACCCTTCCATCACTTTATAATACCACCCCTCCACCACTCATAATACTGTCTCCTTTATAAAATACTGCCCATATATAATAGCGCCCCATTTATCAACAATACCTCCCCCTCCACCATATTTTCATATAAATTTTTTCTCCAAACAAAAAAATATATATATACATATATTTTTTTGTACAGAATTCAGTATTTGCAGCAAAGATTTTGTGTCCTTTTAAATTCAGTCTATTTTCTAGCAAAGAGTTTTTGTCCCCTTTAATTGAGCAAATTTCCAGAGTTGAAATTTTTCTAGCAGAATTGTTTCCTCTTCAAAAGAACTTTTTCCAGCAAACTAATGCATTCTCTCATCTCTATTGTTGGGGTGGTTCTCTCTGGCAAAGAGAACTATCTTGAATGGTCTCGGAAGATTAAACACACACTCATTTTTAATGAGTTGTGGAGAGGAATCTGTGAAGGACAAGAAGGAAATCCACTAGCAAAGCCCACTTCAGACAAAGAGCTCGCCATTTGGGAAAACAAGAACTGCAAGGCCTATGCCTTGATTGCAGCTTCCGTAAATGAAGAGGTGAGTTGCCACATTTCATCATTCTCAAATGCCTATGATGCCTTGAGCAAGCTAAAAGAACTCTATGACTCACATTCAGAATTAGAAAATGTTCAATTGATGATTAAGTTGTTCAGTCTTGAAATGAAGAATGATGATCCCCTTGCCTTAGCTTCAGAAGTTAGATCGATCATGCATGATATTGATAGCACTGGTGTAAAAATGGACATACCTCTCATAGCATATGTTAAGGCATTATATTAGACTTACTCACATTATCTTGAGTCTTTGCAAGCAAGTGGGAACCTTGAGCATATCACCTTTGATACACTTGAGAAAAAGTTTGCAGAAAGAGAGAAAGATTTTGGGAAGATGACAGTCCCTTCATCTTCCGAAGAGGCTGCATACTTGGCACATAGAGAAAAGAGTCATGCTCCAGATTCATCCAGAGGAAGAGGTGGCAGAAGAGGAAGAGGAAGAAGAAACTTCACAGAAAGGTGGGGCAGACAATCTGACAAATCCAATCTTCATTGCACACATTGCAATAAAGATGGGCATGATGCATCCAAATGCAGAACACCATGGGAGAAAATTGAGCAGCAAAGAAATCAAGACAAAGGTAAAACTAATGACAAAGACAATGGTAAAGCACCTGAATCTGCTCCTTATGTTCTAGCACATTGTAACAATGGAGTAAATGAAGACTTATTTGATGTTTCATTTACTTCATGGAGAGATGATTGGTTGCTAGATTTAGGAGCAACATGTCACATGACATTTAGAGATTTTTTTGAAGAATTCACTGAAAAAGTTGATGGAGCAGTATATTTCACAGATAAATCCAAACTCAAGCCATCAGGGCTTGGCACAGTCAGGCTTAAGTTGCCTGGTCTTCCAGATCATATTCTACATGAGGTTCTATACCTCCCTGAGTTGAGGAGAAACTTGCTGTCCCTGGTCCAAATCCGCCAGCAAGGACACTCCATTCACTTGTTTGATGGCAAGGTAGAGGTCAGAAAAGCATCAGATCACTCACTTGTCATGGAGGAATAGAAGAAGGGAGACTCTTGAAGCTGAAAGGTTCATCTTCTCATGCTCAAAACTTTTCATTCAGTTCACATCATGATGAAGGTACATTCCCATCAAGTCTTTTATGGCATGCTAGATTTGGACACTTAAACTATGAAAGCCTTTGTTTGTTGAAGAAAAATGGTGTTAATGGACTGCCTACAATTCCTAGAAAACCTAAGGAATGTGATGCTTGTATTCTAGGAAAGCATAGCAAACAACCATTTCATGATTCACACTCTCGAGCACATAGAAAACTTGAGCTTGTTCATTCAGATTTATGTGGCCATATGCCTATTGCTTCTGCAAATGGAAATAAATACATGATGACATTTATTGATGACTACACCAGAATGTGTTGGATTTACTTATTGAAGAATAAGTCTGATGCTTTTCAAAATTTCAAGAATTTTCATGCATGGATTGAAAATGATGCACAAACACATATTGGCTCTCTACGTAATGATAATAGAAAAGAATACACTTCAAACGAATTTGAAAATTATCTTCGTCAACATGGAATCAAACATCAAAAAACTGTGCCATATAATCCCCAACAAAACGGTGCAGCTGAAAGAATGAACAGAACTATTTTAAATATGGTCTGCTCCATGTTATTTTTCAAGAATGTGAAATTGATGTTTTGGGCTGATGCAATTCTATGTTTTGTTTACATAAAGAATAGGTGTCCTTCAAGTTCAATTAGAAACAAAACTCCTTTTGAAATGTGGCATGGCCACATTCCTTCGGTAAAGCATTTCAGGGTCTTTGGGTCCACCTATTATGCCTTGATACCCAAGGGTCAAAGGAACAAACTTGGTGCTAGAAGCAGAAAATGTATCTTCTTGGGGTACTCCAATACCTCCAAAGGATATCATCTCTATGATGAAGAAAATAAAAAGTTTGTGATAGCAAGAGATGTCATATTTCTTGAATCTTCGAAGAGTGACAAAGTTGTTGAGCGGCAACTTGATCGCCTGGATAGATTCACACATGAAAAGTCCTTCCAAGAATTTGATAATGTGATTCCACATCTTGAAGGGGGGATTCCGATATTGAATCAAACTGTGGAATCATGTCCTGAAGCACTCTCTTCCCCACATGAAGAAACAACCACGGATGACACATTGGATGATGTGATTGATAGAATTGGGAGATTGAATCTTGAATCAATCCCAACTCAGTCAAGTGACCAGCCTGGGCCATCTCAGAAAGGTCCTCCCAAATGGCTGACAAAGACACTGGAGGATGTTCATCCTGATGAGGTTGGAAAAGCAGGAACAAGAAGTTCCACTCAAGAAATCGAAGGTGATGTAGATAATTCTGATTCCCCTGTTGATATGGATATTGCTTATAACTGTGAATTGAGTTTGTCTACAGATCATGAACCAACTTCCTTCAAATAAGCCGCTTCTCATGATGAATGGAAAGAAGCGATGCAGAAGGAGTATGATGCCTTGATAAAGAATGGCACTTGGAAGCTGGTTGATCCGCCTTTGGGAACGAAACCAATTGGCTGTAAGTGGGTCTACAAGAACAAGTATAACGCAGATGGCTCACTTGACAAGCACAAGGCCAGGCTTGTGGCAAAAGGTTTTTCAAAAAAAGAAGGAGTTGATTATGAAGGAACTTTTTCTCCCACAGCAAAATGGACCACCATCCGGACTCTCTTTGCCCTAGTAGCTCAGAATGGATGGAAAGTCCATCAGATGGATGTAAAAACAACTTTTTTGAATGGATATCTAAAGGAGAAAGTTTATATGTCCCAGCCAGAAGGATTTGTGGTAAAGGGTCAAGAACACAAAGTTTGCAAACTTGTAAAATCCTTGTATGGCCTCAAGCAAGCACCACGAGCCTGGTATGAGAAATTAACCGAGCATCTTCTGAAACTTGACTTCAAACATTTTGATCTTGATGATGCAACTTTGTTTGTTAAGAAAGTTGGAAAAACAGTTGTATATCTTGTGGTATATGTAGATGATCTTTTGATAACATGGAACAATGAGAGCTATATTGCATCTATAAAGAAAGAATTGAAGAAAGGTTTTGAAATGACTGATTTGGGTCATGTTCATTACTATCTGGGTATTGAAGTAATTCAACATCCTAAATTTTTATTTCTTTCTCAAAAGAAGTACATTGGAGATCTCTTGAACAAATTTGGCATGGATGAGTGTAATCCCTTAAACACTCCAATGGAACAAAACTTGAAGCTCACATCTATTGAAGGGAAGGAATTTGAGGATGCAACTAAGTATAGAAAACTTATAGGAAGTCTTATCTATCTGACCACCACCAGACCTAACATTTCATTTGTTGTTGGAATCCTCTCAAGGTTCATGCAAAAACCTTGTGAAGGACATTGGTCTGCTGCAAAAAGAGTGTTAAGGTACTTGAAGGGGACTCAAGACTTTGGACTCAAATATACACAGGTAGGCGACTTCAGTTTGATCGGATATTCTGATTCAGACTTTGATGACGACAAAGAAACAGGGGTGTCTACTATAGGTTACACCATGAGTCTTGGATCAGGAGCTGTCTCATGGAGATCACGCAAACAGTCGGTTCCAGCAGATTCCACGACCGAGGCAGAATATGTGGCAGCAGCTGAAGCAACAAAGGAAATTGTGTGGCTCCGAAAAATCCTGGAAGATTTGCAGATGAAACAAATGTACTCCACACCACTCATGATCGACAACACTTCTGCAATAAAGTTTCCCAAGAACCCAAAGTTCCATGATCGAACAAAGCCAATCAATACAAAGTACCATCTAATTCGACATCATGTTCAGGCCAAAACCATCCATCTACATCATTGTTCCACAAATGAGCAAACTGCTGATATCTTCACCAAAGCACTTGGAAGAGAAAAGTTTGAAAAGTTCAAATCGATGCTTGGGCTCACCAACATCCCTTCGGATTAAAGGGGGGAATTTTGACACCTAATCCTATGGGATGGGTGTGAATATTCAATTTTGTATAATAAATAATATTAGGAAATAAGGAAGGCCAAGAGTCATTGGGAGATGAATCCCAATAGCCTCACCTCCATGTATAAATGCATGTACATTCTTCAGCTAATACACATTCTGATTTGAGGAGTTACCTCCTGGTTTGACAATTATTTCATTTGTTTCCTCAACCTCACTTACATAGTTTTGATGAAAGGGAGGAGTGATCTGCTAATCATCTTCCCTAGGTATGTTTGGAGGTTGATTCCTTCTAAAATTCTGGTTTTGGTTCTGGTTTCTATTTTGAGGAGCAATTTGGTTTTGATTGGCTTGTGCTCTCTCAAGGATGCTCATTTTCTTCATTATCTCCTCCATCATTATTTCCATCTTTGAGTTTGAAGTAGAAGGTGTGTTTTCCTCTCTAAAAAATACTCTCTTTTCATTTTTCATTCTTGCTCTCTTCTCCATTAAGTTGACTTTCATAGAAATAGCACCCTTTTGCATCTCTTCAAGAGTTGCAGGATCTCTTTCTCTCAGCTGATAGGCCATCTAAGGGTCAAACCCTTCAGGAAACTTGTTTAAAGTTGAGCCTTGTGGAGGTTTTAGTTCTGGGGAAAGTGCATTATATACACTATTGAATCTAGTACAATAAGCTTGTACACTTTCCCCCCGCATTTCTATGGAGATTTTTGTAATCAGAAAGGACTTGAAGAGGGTTTTTCTTTACTTCCCATTTGTTTAAGAATGTTTGATGGAAGGCTTGGAGATAATTAATACTGTGGGGGGTTAAACCTTTGAACCATTTTCTTACTTCTCCCCCTAAGCTCTGAGAAAATAATCTAAGCTTGACAGAATCATCATCAATTTCATTCTTGTCAAAATAGTCATTCATCTTATCCACATGTTGTGATGCAGTTGTAGCATTGCTAGCATCATACAATGGGATTTTGGACTGATAGTCTTGTGGAAGATTGACTAATGGAAGAGGAATGACTAAGGGAGCATACCATGCTGCCATGATATGTGCTGGGGGTGGATTCACAAGGGGTGGATTAACAAAAGGGAAAGTGGGCTGAAGTGGAGTGGTTTGGACAGTGGATGTAGGGCTAGCAGAAGTGGATGGACCATGAATAGACTGCTGAGTTGATCTTGGATGAGAGACACCTAGGTTGTGAAGGAAATGTAAATAAGGAGGTGTTGTTTCTCTGCTATCAGGATGTTCACTTATTTTAGAAGATGAAAGTGAAGACTCAGAATCTAACTGATCTAAATCACCAAGAAACCTAGTTCTAAAGGGATTTACTAAGTCAACTTGTGATTGTTGTAGAGCTAAAACATTTTCAGGGACTGAATTAGCTCTCAAGGGTGATCTGAAAATAGTTGATAATTTAATCTTAGGAGACTTCCTAAGGATACTTTTTGCGTTACCAACTATTTCAGGTGGATCAAGGTCTGGATAGGCTCTAGTATGACTCTTTCTAGAAGCCACTATGCTATGTTTTTTGACCCAAATAAACAGGAAAAGTTCAACCAAGTATGACAATCTTTAAGAGGTTAACTACTCTATTTTACAAATTGAAATCCTACACTCCTCTAACTGAGTTTGAATGATATTATAATAATAAGGGTTCTTCCCAATGGAGTCTTAAGGTCTGTTCAGGATTGTGGAGTCGCCAAGTGGAGGTTTTTAGCTCCTAAGGAGGTAAAAGGTTTTATGGTCCACCACCATGTTTATTGGATACCAATCTGAAATATTTTTGGTGTTTTTCTGACTTATGTTTCAGTTGTGTGGTTTCTAAGAATATTCTAACTCTGTTTCAAAACTTAGCTATGGTTATGAGACAAAGACAGTGTACTCTTATGGCTAAGCCAACTGTTTTTTCAAGGTTAGATAAAGTCTGATGAGAATCCTAGGGTTTGCCTAGTTTTTCAATGATTCAAACGAGTTCTATCATGATTACCATTTGTTTGGTAGTGCTCGAAAAGGTTGCTTTTTACTCACTGCACAATTTTCTTGAATCAAGGGTTTTCTAAGGTCTTTAAAGGTATCTGGACCAAAAAAACTCAAATTCCCCAGCGGAGTCGCCAGAAATGTTAGTTGCTGGTGGCTCAACTGGTTGATATAACAAATTTTCTTTGAAACAAATCCCTGATGTCCTATGGTTACCTTAAAATGAAAATGATTATGGGTTTGTTCCCCAGTGGAGTCGCTAGAAATGTTAGGTCCCTGTAATCAGCGAGATTGGAAAAAGTTCGATCACAGGGAGAAACATCGTTTCAACCACTTTGGGATTCTAGGATCTAGCCCTCCTGAATCCGAAGAGGGATCTCTCCAAGGAGTGCAAAGATGGATTTGTCTTTCAAGTTTTGGGTAATGATATTAGGCTAGTTATGAAGGCCAAGGGTTTGTTTTTTTTTTTGGATGGTTGAGCATGGTTACTGTTTGAGGTGGGGAGTCCTAAATGCAAATAGTTTCAAAGGTGAGAAGTTGCAAGCAAATAGAACAAGCTTTGTCCAGGAAGATAGACAATTGCAGGTTTTAGTCCATTGGGCTATGGAGTCATAATAGGGTTTAATTGAAACAGCAAGAGGCAAGAGTGGTCCATGGGGCAAGTCATCTATGTCTAAGGATCTCTTTGAAGTATGATTTATGGAATGAAATGGTACAATAAGAAGGAGAAATTAAACAGATGGAAGAGAAGCCCAAGATCTGGTAAGTACTTTTAAACTAGCCAGCCTTTGATACACTTTCAATAGAAAACATTTTTAAAACAAAGGGAAACTTGAATGCAACTGTTGGAGTAGAAACTAGCAGGCCGGGCTCACCACAAATCCTCTCCTAGCTCTGCTTTACTTGGTTACTTTCAAGACAAACACAAAGATAACACAGAATGGCCTAAGATCTGGTATGTACTTTGAAACTAGCCAGCTTTTAACACATTCCAAGGGAAACATTCAGATAGCCTTTGGGGATAAAACTAGGACCAAGGCACACCATATCTTCCATAGTTCATATCTAATTAACTAATACCGAACATAACATTCAAGAATAATATTCAGCTAAGGCAATAAGACGAGGGAACGCCATCACTCCTATGCTTAAACTGAATTAAATCATTCCCAAATAACACAGATTGGAAGAAAACATTCAGATAAAGATTTTCAGTTAGAGAAGGGTACTGGTATACAGTAGGTCCTAACTCTATGCATGCTTTTATTTATAAGAGAAGATGAAACACAATGAAAACAGAAACAAAATGACAAGTTACAATGAGAAAAACATCACCGTCAACATAGACGAGGATCCCATAAATCAGCTTGTATTGATGCTCCAAAACATTTATAGCTTTAAGTTCAATGCTTTAGTTTAAAAATCATCTACACATCTCAGCCTAACTTATCTATCACTAGCAGAGCTCCAAGGGCCAGTGAACACTATTTACACATAGAAGTCTCAAGCTCAATTACATTTGAATGTTCAGCAACTACATCAACCAACCCCTCTCTCATCTTCTGCAGTAGTATTTATAGAAGAATGAGGAGGTGAGATCTGATAAAAGATCTCTAAAGATAATTAATACAGACTTAAATGGCTTCTTGGCCTTTGGGGGGCTCAATGAAGAAACTTACATAGGTGTCCTCTATATTAAATGATTTATATAAAGAATTTGAGCTTGGTGGGAGCTCTTTTTTACCTTTGAGGCTCTGTGTGATGTCGAAGTTACTCTGCTGATATTTTGTCATTAGTTTGTCTACAGAATTTATCCTCTGGTTGCATTGTGAGGCAGATATCTAATCCTGATCAATAACTTTGGCCTCTTTTTTAATGCTTTGAGGCACATGTGGCACTTTAGTCATTGGGAGGAATCAATTTTCCTCAGATGTGGTGGTGGAGGCTTTCCTGTTGATAAAACACCTAAGATTTTCTTCAAACTGTGTTTTAATTAGGGATTAGGCTTTTGATAAACCATCTTAGATGTAATCCCCACAGATCTATCTTCAATCTTCTGTCCTGGTACATTTTTGTCTTCGACGCTGATACTCTTTCATTTATGCCTAATTCACTGTGTTTTTTGCTGGTGTGCAGGGCCGCGCAGGGGTGATACGGCATCAATGCCTCATGAATTACCAATGAAATGTAAATTTGAAACCTGCAAATGATTCTCTTTGATGCATCGGAGGCGAGAGGATCGTCACCCTCTGCTTCTGAATTTTCTTCAGACATAGCGGAAAAACCATTAAACCCTGCAAAAATACAAAAAACATTATGAAATCCTTCATGTATAAGTTTACTTCTTCAGAAGGCACGTGGAGGGAGCATGGCCGTTGGATGGCATCATCCAACAGTCGAGATTGATCAAAGGAATTCAAAGGGAAGGTGGAAAAAGAATTTGAATCACAGCCGTCGATCGTGGAGAGATCAACGGTCAGGAGTGGGGGTGAATAAATAATGTGAAGGGGTCAGATTATTCAGCAAAAATAAAAAGAGGAGAAAAAGGTTTAAAACCTTATTTTTAGAGAAAAATAGTTAAAAATGGTGAGTGGGGTTCGGGATGATCGTGATTTGTCGGATGAGATCGGCCCACGCCATCAACGGTAGGAAAATAGGCGCCAAGAACCTTAGAAAATGCGCCCGGACATCAATAATTTAATAAAACCAAGCCAAATAAAATTTCTCGGGTCCGGTTTTGTTGACTACACGAGGAAACAATGAAGAGCCGCCCCAATTGAATTCTACTGCATGGATGCTGATGTGGCACAGGGACCACCAGCACTGCTGTGGACGAGGGGACTGGGGCGATGGAGTGTGGGCTGTCGACCTGCAAATCAGATCGACGATGGAGATCCGTTAAACACCGTGTCGTACCCTGAGTTATCGCACGGGCATCTTCGGAGAGCGATCACCGTCCGATGAGCGGCCTCAGATTGGACGGTGTGCATCAATATCGCATCGGGTCTATGTCCGAACTTTAATACGTGATGAGGGTGGTATTTTGAACAGTGCTCAAGGCCACGCGTCGAGCGATGAATGGAATCGCTGCAAAATAAAAAAAACTGCCCCGCTCTTAAAAGCGGTGCGATGAATTCTGCCCGGTTTTGCACTGGTGAGTGGCTGGCAGGGACCACTAGGGTGATGGACTGCGTGCTGTCGATCTGCAGATCAAATCAACGGTGGAGAGAGAATGGAATTTTGGACCAGTGGAAAAGTTTATAATAAAATAAAAACTGACAAATTCATATAACCGAAGGTTTATACTTTGGGGGCAAAAAATTAATATTCAATATGGCTTGGTGCATGTCTGCGAGGCCTTTGGGCGCATATGACCGAGGGAGATAGCACGGAGGGCTAATCGGCATCAAGGTGATGCGATAAGCGCTTAGAGGGCCAGCGCTTGGTTCTAGCACTAGGGCGTATGACAAGGAATGGTTAAAGACTTAGCCCTAGGGGGCTTAAGTCTATAATATTAAAAATGTGATTTTCATAGGTTTTCAATGGTTTTCAAGGATTTTGAGGGTTTCGATAAGGCAAGAAAGGGTCTTAAAACCTTATCAAAGGGGTTTTGGTGAAGGGAAAAGGGGAAAAATATGAGCATGAGGGACTTTATGGGGAATAAAAGGGGAAAAAAAATGAGGTTAGTTTTGGAAGTGGAAGGAGGGGGAAAATTTGTGTTTGCAGCAGTAATCCCCTCAATGAAATTAGCAGAATTTCAGAGTTTTTAAGATAGTAACAGCAGTGAAGACTTGTACAGAGGCATGAGGCCTTCAAGAGTCTTCAAGAGCCAACACTTTTTAGCAATAAAATTTGTTCCTTGAAGGTGTTATCACTCAGGTTTTCCTAGAAGTTGTGTAAGAGGAAAGTATACCCGAGGTAACCACAAACCAACCTTTTAGATGCAGAATCTAGCCAATCTGCATCCAGAGAGGGCTCTCTCTTTATAATTTATCTTTGTTCTTAGAAGGTTTTAGGCTAGTTATAGATTCAAGAGTTTGTTTTGGAAAATGGTGGAATCCACAAACTAAGGGCAAGGTTGAAGGCTTTCAGTCCATTGGGCTATGGAGTCAAAGGATGGCTTTACTGGATTTCTATTCTACACACAAGATGGCTTTGCAGGGCAAGATAACTAGACAGAGAACAATCCTTAAAATTTAAAGTGGATGGAATGATTTTGAAGGGATGAAAGACAGCTAAGAATCTTTCACCATGTTCAAAAGAAAGAAATGAGATGACTACAAACAAAGAGCAATGAAGAATTCTTTATTATAGTAATCAACAATGTTTAAATTAGCAAAGCAAGAGCATTTAAGAATTCATGCTTATAACCAATTTAGAGGAAAACATTAAGAACAATCACATCTGAAATCAAAGTACAATTAAGTAAATTCTGATTCAATCCTTTATGTAAATTATTCAGAAATGGACATAATGATATTATAAACTGATATAAAACTTAAGACAAAGGGTAGAAAGACTTATTGAACTGCAGTCCAACACATGAATCCTGCAAAAAGTCCTGAGCTTCAAATCGTCATCCAGTAAGCTACGAATAAATTTCTCCAAAATTATTTTATTCTGAAAATCTCAATGTTACAGCAAAGTAATAGAATCCAACCCAAATGCTTCCAAGAGTGGAGTATTTATACAAATTCTAAACTAAAATATCTTGAAACAAATATCAAAATTGGTTCACAAATCTCTCCAACTATTTACATAAATAGAGATTAATTAAAGTACACTCAAACTAATGCATCTATTTGGCACTATTTTGTATGGATAGGTGATGAAAAAGAGAAGAATTCGAATTTTATCCAACTCTTAGTTGATGATGAGGCATCCAAGTCACTAACTGCTTCCTTTCTTTGTGTAATCTGCTCCAACAATTCTGCAAACTTGGGGTCCAATGATATCTTTTTATTTCTCAATCCGTAATAGATATGTAAAAAGTGAAAGAGGTTATTGTAGATAAATATGTTGGTGAGATAAACCTCTTTCCGTTTCCAAAAATTCCTCTCCAGATATGCATAATAGTCTCTGTAAACAATATGTGTAAAACATAGTTTTACAGAGTCTGAAAAATGGCCTGTAAATATGCGCATGTATCTCTCATTATAAAACCACTGTGAAAAAACTAAGATAGGTTTTTGTATATGGGTCTCTTAGGAACACAAACCTCCTTCAGTTTTGTATGAAGTAGTTTGGATTGGCCACAATCCTCTCTGCAAAATGATGACTTAAACTGGAATTTTCTGCAAAAAGTGCTTTCCAACATTGTTTAATATTTCCAAAACCATAATGGCTGCTAGAAACGTGAGAGAGGTTTTTGTAGATGGGTCTCGTAGGAACAAAAACCTCCTTCAGTTTTGTAAAATGCATCTTGGATTGATCACAATAGTTTCTGCAAAACTATGACTAAAATATGCAATTTCTGCAAAAATGTTCCTTCTTGTTATGTTTTTTCATCTTTTTACTTTCTTGCTCTTTTGACTGTTTTACTTTCACTTTAGACAAACCTCACTATTGGTGAAATTATTCTCATCTCTTTTTACCATTTTACTGCCTTCTATATTTACTTTTACTATTTACCTTTGACTGCTCTGTAACTTCATTTTAACTTTCACTGACTTTTACCTGATACACTTTAACCACTGATACTCTTTAACTGTTATGCTTTTCCTATCCCTGTAATTTCTCATTTCACTTTTACCATTCACTATGCACATTTCATCATTCTAATCTCTCTCTGACTTTGTATACAAACTGTTTGTTGAATGAAGATATTGAATTAAAATCTGAGAATTTGGAGTAAACAATTTTGTCAACTAGTATTTGAAATTGTTGGTCCAAATCCATATTCTGATGGTAACCTGCTAAAATCAAACAATTTGTTAATGAAATCCAGGTCTCTATGAGGGGCGTTCAATGGGGTTACATTCAGGGCTGCCGGAGCTTCCATTTTGGTTCTTGTGTATTCAAAATGGAAGTTTCTGGGTTTTTCACAGGCCGGGCGCAATTTTGGTCTTACTGAGGGAAATTGGCACAATTGCAGGTTCATGGGAACAATTTACAGTCGTAAAACTAAGGGAATGATCTTAGGAATAAGATTTAAACACCGATTCAGCGAAAAAACAAGGAAAACAGAGTTTCATTTGAAGTTTGGGGCGTAAAAGGATAAATACCTGTTCTTGGATGAAAACTGGTTTTTAACAGGTAACAGGCGGTAGCAGGAGGATGCTTGAACGCAGGTCTGGCGGATTTATGGAGCGAAATTGAATGGAACAGTGGATTTCAATGAAAATTCGAAAACCGTAGCAGAGAGCACAGTCGCGTTTAAATGGTGAAAATGACACAAAAACGCGAAATTTTGTTTTATTTCCAAAGTCAAAAAAGGGGGTTTTTAGTTTTTCGAGGAGTGACGTCACATTGGTACGGGCTGACATGTGCAGGGGTCGGGGGGTAAGTGGTTTAGTCCCCGCACCGCTTATGGACTAGAGTGGTTTTGAACGAGCGGGCAGCGATTCCATAAAAGTAACGACACGTGGACGGGAGACTGGTCAAATACCACCAATCCCCCGCTGGTTATTATTCGGGTATTGGATGGCTAGCGGAATGAACGTTAGCCGTAGATCTTGCAGTGGGATATCGGATAGTGGACGGGACGGATAGATGGTGGGGGTTTAATGCGCGGGCCCGGCGGGGTTTTAAACACAATTAACTCTATTAATCATCCTAGGGGGCGTCTAATAGGCGGAAAGTATGGTTATTAACTAATTCAGATAATTAGTTAACCCCACGGTTGAAAAGGGTCGGGGTAAGGAATTGTGCGCGCGGGGTCGAAAAGTTGGGTGGAATGCCAGGTGGATGGGCCACGATGGCATAGGAATTTTCCGAAGTTATGGCTTTTAAAAATAAAACTTGGGGTTTGTTTATATTTTTGTATTAAACATATAAATCATATGTTTAAAGTTTTTCGTATATATGTTTTTTTATTTTATTATATGATAAATTAACCAATATAATTAATTTACCATAGGGGCGGGACTATTGTATAACGATATATTTAACCAAAGGGCTTGTATAGTGGGTTTTTATTTGAATGCACGGGGAAATAAATACTTTGGCTAAACTTTATAATAGATGGGTTTTTTGGGATATGTATGTAAAAAGGAGTTATATACTTAGGACAAGGCACTTTCACTAGGGGTTTAGTAAATAGAGTTAAATGTAAATATGAAAAAGGGACAAGGGAACTCAAAAACTTTACACATCTAAGAAAGTGACAATTTTTGAAGTAAATTGCAATATCTCATCTTCAACACTTAAACTTAGAATAGTAAGTTATTTTGAGGGATTTTTATGGAATTTTGCATAATTTTCCTAAGCAAAATGAGATTTTACTTAGGAAAAGGTTAAAGATGAATGATTATAATGATGAATTATCTCAAGTACTTAGGTCTTTTTTGATCATTAGGCCGAGGGTCCGGTCCCTCCAAAAGTCAAGGAAATGCCTTGAGCCCCTTTGATCTCCAAATACCTTAGTACTTTGGGGGAAATTAGTAAAACTTTTAAGGGGAAAGTGATGAGGGAAGTTAATGATTTTGACTTTGCTTGCTGTGATTTTCCAGTGTATTTCCTGCTTTAGTATTTGTGATGAAAGTAAAGGATCAAAAACATGTAGCAGCATCATTCATCAGATAACACTTTGCAGCACCATCTACCTACCCTATCTACTTAATACTACCATTTTCTCTTCTTTATTAGGGTGCATGTAGACTTGCAAACCCTTTTCAATCTTTTCTTTTTACAAGGTAAATCTATCTAATTCTACCCTTATTACATCCAAGGGCTCAGATTAAACTATTGAGCACCTTTTAATAACTCTACCTATCTACTTATCTGCCAAGATTAAACTGTTTGGTCAGATATTTATTCTCTAATCTACAACATGAAATTGAAATATGAGTAAGCCAATTTTAAACAGTTTGACTTATTCATGAATTGTGGCAAAGGTTTGACAAGCTGCACACAATTGCTTTATTACAAAAATGAAATAGTAGTGGCATTTGGATTTGCACACTTTCCTTGGTCTATTTTTTGTTTGGGGTTCATTTCTTTCTCTCTTTTTTTGACCATTTTATTTCTTTTTACCCTTTGATCTTTCTTTTAGGGTATACCCTCTTTACATTTTTTAATTTTTTTTTTTAATTTTTGGTTTTTTAAGAATATGGAACACCTTTGCTCAAGTAAGAAGGTTTGAACATATTCCATAATTCAATCAAGACAATCATGAAAGATGAAACCTATTGGTATAGGAGTCTAACACTGGCTCCACTTGGGGATGGCTTTTCCTTGTGAAAAGTCAAGAACAGCAGGTCAGTTGCCTCAAAATGTCTTCAAACTAAACCATGTAATCTCCTTCTTCTGGTAGCTTTATTGTATACATGATAGTGGAACTTTTAAAACTTAGGGCTTTCGCTTCGGGCTTCAACTCCAAGAAGTCACCATCCAATCAAAACTGATGCATTAGCTGTGGCTGAAAATCTTGAATTGAATATAGTCCTTTTTCTGCAACCTGAAATCTAATCTTGAAACTTAAAACAACACACAAAAATTTGCAAACCAACTTAATGAAAAACTAGTTGTAAATTGAAAACTAAAAAAAAATTGCTCAAAATTCTGAGCTTATTAGCACTCATCTACCTACTCAATCTACTGTTCAACTGCTAGTTAGGTAAAATGAAATAGCCAATGCAACCATTCAAGCATTATGTACTTTGATGGATTTTGTTGCATTTTCTTGTTGATTATCAAAATTGTACTTCTGCAACCTATTAGAAACTTGTCAACAAATGAGAGGATAAGGAAACACTTGATTTCCTTTGTTGACTCTAGAAACTGTACAAAAGGATCTTCTAAAATATATACACTGATGTTTAACTGATCTGAACAACTGTACATCTGTTCTGGATGGCCTCCATACCATGAATATGAAATGCTATTTTCATCTTTACCTCCCTGTAATCTTTCAGATAAGATTTGTGATGATATTCCTACTGATTGTAATGTTTGAGTGTTGAATCCCTTATCATATTGATTCTGAAAATCATAGTTAGTTAATAGAGGAATGCTTTGAATGCCTTCAATGTTCAACATATCTGCTATTGGATCCTGAAAATCTTGGGAAAATTGCTGGAACCTATGACATATAAAATTCCATGGGACTTCATAAACTTCAACAAGTTTCCCATTATTTTCTTTAAATATGTTATACCACATTTCCTTTAAAAGCTGAAATAGTTCAAAAAATAGTGGTATGGAACTTTCTTGTGTCATTTGATCATTTATTTCAATGGGAGCTGATAACTGCAATTGTGAAACTGAAAAATCTTGATCAATAGTTTCATTATCTTCTTTGTTGTCAATCACAATTCCTAAAGATTGTTGATTATTGATGGCATGATAGTTTTCTCTAATGAACTGAAATGAAGCAAAACAAAGAGGTAAAGAACCTTCACTTATTTCCACATTTTCTGCTTTTTCTTCCTCACTCTCATGGCTGATCTGTATTGGCTGATCACTGTCTTCAATCTGCTGAAACTGCATTTCTTCATCCTCCAAACTAGCTTCTGATATCTCTATAAAGTTATCTTGACTTTGGAGAACATAACTATCATCATAATGATCATACTTAGGCAAATCATCAAAATAAGGAATGTCATCAAACATACACATTAGAACAACAGATTCCTCTTCCTCATATTGATTTGTAAATTCATTTTCTGATTTATGATAATTTGAATTAAGAGAAATTTTTTCATGGCTATCAACCTCTTTTATTTCTTCATGGTGATTTTGAATAAAAAATTCTTCTTTCATAGTGATCTCCTGTGTTAATTCATCTAGTTTTCTTACCAAAAGGTTGAGTTTTACCTCTGCAATGTTTTTCCTTTCCTCTTCTTCTACTTTCAACTTTTCCTGTTTGATTTGGAGATTAACTTCCACATCAACTGCAATATTTTTCATCTGTACAAGTGTTTTTGGATCTCTTTCTCTTAACCAAAATTCTATTTCCGAATCAAAGGCACTTGGATAATGCAAGAGAGCTGAATCATGAGGAGGTCTAATATTTTCTGGCATTGAATAATAAACTTGATTAAATCTGTCAGAAAATTGTTGTATCGTTTCATTTGAATGTATTTTTAATTGATTATATTCTTCCATGATCACAAAATGATTAACTTTGATTATCCATCTATCAAGGAAAAGTTTGATAAACTGCTAGAAATTTGAGATGCTAGCATTAGGCAGATTTTTGAACCAATTCTTTATTCTATTTTGCAAAGAAAGAGCAAAAAGTCTGATTTTAACATCATCTTCATCAATCTCAAATAAATCCAAATAATTTTCAAAACCTTGAATATGTTTTTGGGCCGTGATACCATTTTCTCCATCAAATCTAGGAAGATACTTGTAGTATTTTTCAGGAAAATCATGGAGTAAGGGAGGTAGAATAAGGGGCTTATATCTATCTGGAACTTTATATGGCACAGGGATATGTACAGGGATTGTAAGATCAGTCTTGATTATTTGAGGCTTCTTAATTGGAAAATGATCATCATTAGATTCATAAGAAAGCTGCTCAAAGAGATTAGGAGAATTATTACTTACAAACTTCAAAGGAAAATAACTAAAAACTAATCTAAGATCTTCTATAAAATACAATATACATTGAAAACATTTCTTAATGAGAAAGAACATAATGTCTTGGATTAAGATCCAAGTTGAAAGCCCGATCTTTCCATATTGTCCTTTGAGGTTCATTCCTCCAGTGGAGTCTTGATTCTGAAATTGATTTGGAGTCGCCAAGTGGATGATTTTAACCTTTGTGTGTCTGATCCCTGTCCACCATCATAGATCAGATCTAAACCTGTAAAACAATTTTGAAGAAAAATTTAGTTCTTCAGGAAACCAAACTTTGAGTATTTTATGATTATTTTGTTTTTTATGAATTTTCAAAACAACTTCTATGATTTCTTTAAGAGGCTTTAGATATGAGATTTAAATTTTCTTAAAGATTTATTGAACTAGAGAGTCTGATTGAATGTTTTGAATCCAAAGTTCAGTTTATAAGCTAAACCAGAGATAGACTGAAGCAGCATTTGTTTACTATGCAGTTGCAGAGCAAAAGCATTTCAAAGGCTACCTGGCTGATCTTCAGACTCTGTCTATAGCTTATAAATCAAACAATAATATCAATAAAATGATTCAGATCCCCAGTGGAGTCGCCACTATGTTATCACTCAGGTTTTCCTAGAAGTTGTGTAAGAGGAAAGTATACCCGAGGTAACCACAAACCAACCTTTTAGATGCAGAATCTAGCCATTCTGCATCCAGAGAGGGCTCTCTCTTTATAATTTATCTTTGTTCTTAGAAGGTTTTAGGCTAGTTATAGATTCAAGAGTTTGTTTTGGAAAATGGTGGAATCCACAAACTAAGGGCAAGGTTGAGGGTTTTCAGTCCATTGGGCTATGGAGTCAAAGGATGGCTTTACTGGATTTCTATTCTACACACAAGATGGCTTTACAGGGCAAGGTAGCTAGACAGAGAACAATCCTTAAAATTTAAAGTGGATGGAATGATTTTGAAGGGATGAAAGGCAGCTAAGAATCTTTCACCATGTTCAAAAGAAAGAAATGAGATGACTACAAACAAAGAGCAATGAAGAATTCTTTATTATAGTAATCAACAATGTTTAAAATTAGCAAAGCAAGAGCATTTAAGAATTCATGCTTATAACCAATTTAGAGGAAAACATTAAGAACAATCACATCTGAAATCAGAGTACAATTAAGTAAATTCTGATTCAATCATTTATGTAAATTATTCAGAAATGGACATAATGATATTATAAACCGATATAAAACTTAAGACAAAGGGTAGAAAGACTTATTGAACTGCAGTCCAACACATGAATCCTGCAAAAAGTCCTGAGCTTCAAATCGTCATCTAGTAAGCCACGAATAAATTTCTCCAAAATGATTTTATTCCGAAAATATCAATGTTACAGCAAAGTAATAGAATCCACCCCAAATGCTTCCAAGAGTGGAGTATTTATACAAATTCTAAACTAAAATATCTTGAAACAAATATCAAAATTGGTTCACAAATCTCTCCAACTATTTACATAAATAGAGATTAATTAAAGTACACTCAAACTAATGCATCTATTTGGAACTATTTTGTATGGATAGGTGATGACAAAGAGAAGAATTCGAATTTTATCCAACTCTTAGTTGATGATGAGGCATCCAAGTCACTAACTGCTTCCTTTCTTTGTGCAATCTGCTCCAACAATTCTGCAAACTTGGGGTCCAATGATATCTTTGTATTTATCAATCCGTAATAGATATGTAAAAAGTGAAATAGGTTATTGTAGATAAATATGTTCGTGAGATAAACCTCTTTCCGTTTCCAAAAAGTCCTCTCCAGCTATGCATAATAGTCTCTGTACAAAATATGTGTAAAACAGAGTTTTACAGAGTCTGAAAAATGGCCTGTAAAGATGCGCATGTATCTCTCATTATAAACCCACTGTGAAAAAACTGAGATAGGTTTTTGTATATGGATCTCTTAGGAACAAAAACCTCCTTCCGTTTTGTATGAAGTATTTTGTATTGGCCACAATCATCTCTGCAAAATGATGACTTAAACTGGAATTTTCTGCAAAAAGTGCTTTCCAACATTGTTTAATATTTCCAAAACCATAATGGCTGTTAGAAACGTGAGAGAGGTTTTTGTAGATGGGTCTCTTAGGAACAAAAATCTCCTTCAGTTTTGTAAAATGCATCTTGGATTGTTCACAATAGTTTCTGCAAAACTATGACTAAAATATGCAATTTCTGCAAAAATGTTCCTTCTTGTTATGTTTTTTCATCTTTTTACTTTCTTGCTCTTTTGACTGTTTTACTTTCACTTTAGACAAACCTCACTATTGGTGAAAGTATTCTCATCTCTTTTTACCATTTTACTGCCTCTGTAATTACTTTTACTGTTTTACTTTTGACTGCTCTGTAACTTCATTTTAACTTGCACTCTGACTTTTACCTGATACACTTTAACCACTGATACTCTTTAACTGTTATGCTTTTCCTATCCCTGTAATTTCTCATTTCAATTTTACCATTCACTGTGCACATTTCATCATTCTAATCTCTCTCTGAATTTGTATACAAACTGTTTGTTGAATGAAGATATTGAATTAAAATCTGAGAATTTGGAGTAAACAATTTTGTCAACTAGTATTGAAATTGCTGGTCCAAATCCATTTTCTGATGGTAACCTGCTAAAATCAAACAATTTGTTAATGAAATCCAGGTCTTTATGAGGGGCGTTCAATGGGGTTACATTCAGGGCTGCCGGAGCTTCCATTTTGGTTCTTGTGTATTCAAAATGGAAGTTTCTGGGTTTTTCACAGGCCGGGCGCGATTTTGGTCTTACTGAGGGAAATTGGCACAATTGCAGGTTCATGGGAACAATTTACAGTCGTAAAACTAAGGGAATGATCTTAGGAATAAGATTTAAACACCGATTCAGCGAAAAAACAAGGAAAACAGAGTTTCATTTGAAGTTTGGGGCGTAAAAGGATAAATACCTGTTCTTGGATGAAAACTGGTTTTTAACAGGTAACAGGCGGTAGCAGGAGGATGCTTGAACGCAGGTCTGGCGGATTTATGGAGCGAAATTGAATGGAACAGTGGATTTCAATGAAAATTCGAAAACCGTAGCAGAGAGCACAGTCGCGTTTAAATGGTGAAAATGACACAAAAACGCGAAATTTTGTTTTATTTCCAAAGTCAAAAGGGGGGTTTTTAGTTTTTTGAGGAGTGACGTCACGTTGGTACGGGCTGATGTGTGCAGGGGTTGGGCGGTAAGTGGTTTAGTCCCCGCACCGCTTATGGACTAGAGTGGTTTTGAACACGGGGGGAGCGATTCCATTGAGCGATGGACGCGTGGCAGGTGAACAGTTCCAATACCACCAATCCCCCGCTCGTTAAAATGCTGACAAGGGATGGGTAGCGGGATTGATAGGGAGCGTTGATCTTTGGAAGAGTGATCGGACGGTTGCAATGACGGGGAATAAGCGGAGGATTAAGGTGTGGGCCCATCGGGTTTTTTTTAAAACAATTAAAGTTTAATCTAATCACCCCGGGAGGATTTTGATTGGTGAGTGGAAGGCTATTAATTAGTTCAGATAACTAATTAATCCCATCATATAATGGAAAATTAAGTCGTGGCGGGGTTTTGTTGGGCGCGGGTATTAAATTTAAAATGTCGGGTGGGATGCCAGGTGGATGGGCCACGTTGGCATGGGATTTTTCCAAGGTTTTGGTTTAAAAACAAAACTTCGGGTTTTTATTCTTTTTGTATTAAACATATAAGATTATATGTTTAAACGTTTATTTCGATATTTTTATTATATGACAAATTAATCAATGTAGTTAATTTATCATAGGGGCGGGACTAATGTATAACGCTATATTTTAACCAAAGGGCTTGTATAATGGGTTTTTATTTGAATACACGGGGAAATAAATACTTTGGTTAAAATATAATAGAGGGGTTTTTGAATATTTACAAAAAAGGAGTTATATACTTAGGACAAGGCATTTTCACTAGGGATTTAGTAAATAGAGTTAAATGTAAATATGACAAAGGGACAAGGGAACTCAAAAAACTTTGCACATCTAAGAAAGTGACAATTTCTGAAGTAAATTGCAATATCTCATCTTCAACACTTAAACTTAGAATAGTAAGTTATTTTGAGGGATTTTTATGGAATTTTGCATGATTTTCCTAAGTAAAATTGGATTTTACTTAGGAAAAAGTTAAAAGTGAATGATTATAATGATGAATTATCTCAAGTACTTAGGTCTTTTTGATCATTAGGCCGAGGGTCCGGTCCCTCCAAAAGTCAAGGAAATGCCTTGAGCCCTTTTGATCTCCAAATACCTTAGTATTTTGAGGGAAATTAGTAAAACTTTTGAGGGGAAAGTGATGAGGGAAGTTAATGAGTTTGACTTTGCTTGCTATGATTTTCCAGTGTATTTCCTGCTTTAGTATTTGTGATGAAAGTAAAGGATCAAAAACATGTAGCAGCATCATTCATCAGATAACACTTTGCAGCACCATCTACCTACCCTATCTACTTAACACTACCATTTTCTCTTCTTTATTAGGGTGCATTTAGACTTGCAAACCCTTATCAATCTTTTCTTTTTTACAAGGCAAATCTATCTAATTCTACCCTTATTACATCCAAGGGCTCAGATTAAACTGTTGAGCACATCTTATTAACTCTACCTATCTACTTATCTGCCAAGATTAAACTGTTTGGTCAGATATTTATTCTCTAATCTACAACATGAAATTGAAATATGAGTAAGCCAATTTTAAACAGTTTGACTTATTCATGAATTGTGGCAAAGGTTTGACAAGCTGCACACAATTGCTTTATTACACAAATGAAATAGCAGTGGCATTTGGGTTTGCACACTTTCCTTGGTCTATTTTTTTAGCTTGGGGTTCATTTCTTTTTCTGTTTTGACCATTTTATTTTTCTTACCCTTTGATTTTTCTTTTAGGGTATACCCTCTTTACATTTTTTAATTTTTTTGAATTTTTTGGTTTTCAAGAATATGGAACACCTTTGCTTCTTGAAAGAAGGTTTGAACATATTCCATAGTTCAATCAAGACAATCATGAAAAATGACACCTATTGGTATAGGAGTCTAACAGAAGGCTCCAAAAAGTTTTAGCCACCTTTTGGTATAACAAATTTCATGGGTGGCTAATAGGTCTCCATACCCTCTTATTCCTCCAAATAAGAACCAAAACAAAATTTTAATATTCCAGTTAGTTATATGCTAATTTAGGAATATTCCAATCCTCCCCTCCCAAATGTTTCTTTTCCTCAAGCAATTGTAAGGATAGAATTGAAGAGCCTCCTCTCCTCCTCCTGTAGCATCCTCATATGATAAGCTGCTCCAATGAATAAGATGTTATCTCATCAATATGTCCCCAAGTTTCTCCTCCCAAGTGTATAAGTATGCCTTTGGTGAAAACTCAAAATGGCTCTCATCATGAACAAGTGGGATATCCATAGAGGCAACTATATGTGGTTTAGAGGCCTTCTTGAGGCATGGAGTTAGGAAATGATTAGGAACCTTCCTCCCCATGTGAAGCTCCAAGCCCCAAGCTATCATCCACACAAAGCGAGTCACCCTCCAAAATGGTAACTCATGGAAAATATCCTCTACCTTTGGCTCCTGCAATGTAGGTGGGCTACATATATGAACATGATAGATGAAATGGCCTACCCCACATTGTATCTCTCTCCACTTATGAAAAGTGTAGGGCTGCTGTAAAATCTAGGTTGCAATTATATTTCCCTCAAGAGACAAAAGGACAATTGGATCTGAAAAGACCCCTCCTCTAGTGTCATGAGTCCAAACCATCACATAGAAAGAGAATGGTACATCATCACCATATGGTATCCAAATCAGAAAGATATTGAATGTTATGTGCAATGCTGGATGGTACCAATGGTTTCTCCAGTGGATACAACGCAGTTTTACCAACTACTCTTTTAGAACATCATGTGGCAAGTTGTTTCCCAATAAGTTGCTAGTTGTACATGTTTTCTCATCTACGAGGAAGTAGAAAATGACATTATATATTAGCTGAGCATAACACGAATAACACCACATTTCCCCAAAGTGATGAAAATAAGGGTTATATCCATCACAAATTTTGGTCCTAGAATGACCATGAAACCCAAATATAATCTTGCCCTCTTATGGAGAAATGCACTATACATAGATGGTGAGAGAATGAAAATAAATTATAAAATGATCAATAATTATAGAAATACATTTCGTACCATGCATTGTGAGTAGGCTGAAAGTGATGCCCAAGGATTAGCCCTCCCATGAGAATATCCTCAAATAGTTCTGCAAAACGAAGGGATGCATACTCCCCTTGGAACACCACATCAATAGATACATAATCCCAAGTGACAATGATGTTGGCCTTAGTGATAAGACTCTTGCCACTCCATGACTCCATTCTTTGACATGTCATATGCCAAAGTCATCCACCATCATGCTGCTATATGTGGGAGAATCCTTCCTATGTGGAAGTACCCTGTGATCCTTCAATGTTGAAGGGTAGCCCCTTTTCACTTTGATTGTGCCATCCCTTTCTCCTAAAATATCCTGCAAAGTATTGGAGAGATTCAGCCCATACTCTCCCAAGAGTAGCCAAAGCAACATTAGCTCTTGTTTCATCCTCACACCTCCATCATACAAATCATAAGGTGAAAACATGATGATTGACATGAAGAATGCCATATCATCCCAATGCACCCAAACTACCGGCTTCCATATGATGCAAGTGACATGCCAAGTCCCGACCACCAACATACCCCTTGAAGTAGGATATGTCACATGATGGCCAAACTCTTTGAAGAGTAGCCAACGTAGTCATGCCTCCTACTGCCTTGTGTCATAGATCTGCAAGTGGCTCTCTAGCCTCTTGCTCATCAACATCACCCATCCAACCAGTGGTGAGTGTCTACTATCAAGCTCTACTTTGGTACTCCTCCAATGGATAATACCATCCTCCAAAATCATATTTTCATCTTTGTACTTCATGGGATGTTGAAGTAAAAACTCCTGGAGATCTTAAAATGACGACCACTCATCAATGACCAAGTTGACCCCATCAGGATCCAAATAAGATGTAGGCAAAAACTTCCCATTAAGATGTGAAGTGCTCATCAAGAAATATCCATCATAATAATGGAATATGTCATCCATAATAAGATGTCCTCCATAAACCATCTACATATCCATTTCTACACAAGTGTTTTGGTCATCATAATGTCTCAATATTAGTTGGGACCCCAACTCATCACTGCTGCTCAATGATAGCACTGCTGATCTCCATGATGGTGCATATGATGTCTCATGATCATGCACAATGTTGAAGTCACAGTACAACATTGGATTGCCTAGGATAATGCTCATCCTATCCTCCAAAATTCTACACTCCAACCCCAAGATTTGTGTGGAGCTCAACAATGATATACTAGGATGACTATATATATCCTCCTCGAACAAATCAAGGTTCCTCAGCGTAGTGATAGTTTGTTTCTCCAAATCAGCAATGTGCTTTTACCCTAGTTCATGCAATGATATATTCCCACAACCTTCCTAAGGTGTGCTAAAATAATAGAAAGTGGAACATTTTCATACCTTGGTTTTACTTTGGAACATCTTGTACTCCTACAAGGGTTCCTCCCACCGGTGTGATGGCTTCCCCAACTACTAATGATGATGGTTGCTCCTCTATGGTTGCACCATCATTGGTATAAGTCTCCTCCTCCTTATGCATCTACAATATAGTGCATGGGACTCTATATGTCAAGATATCAAGACCACTTTTCAAAGATGCAAGTGTTCCTTCTCCTTATGCAAGTTGTCCTACAGCAAGTGGTGGTGGAAGTTTCTCTTCCTATGGTTTTCTTATATCAAAATTCTTAATCAACCTTTGAGTAAAATCTGCATATGCAGTCACTTGTGCATGACTTAAATGGTTGAACCACCAAATGTTTTCTTCACCCTCAAGGTGCAGCACTGCAATCTCAATAGTTTCTATTTCGACTATTGGATGTAGCAGGAAGAATGAATCCAACTTAATTCTCCAAGCTCTTGTTGTGCATATGGATGACCCATAAAATGTAGACAATAGAAATCTATTGCTGCAAATTCTTCTTTCTTCCTTGAGCTAGATGAACTATGAGAGAGTTAGATTCTCCTTTAAAGCCCTCGCTTGAGATTTGTATTCTGCAAGATACATACTTAGAATATCATGATCTAAGTGTCCTCCATCTCCATGCCTTTTTTCTTCTCCTTCAAAAGAAAAGGGCATAGTGTATTGATTTGGAGCTCTATACAATATCAGTTCTTTCTTCTGCTGATAGGAAGTACATGGACCTTCCCCATCTTGAAACCCTAGTGTTGTTTCATTATCTTTCTCCACGTTTATTTGATTGACGTCCTTGGTGACGTCCCTCATAGATCTGAAAATAATAGAGATAAAACTCATTAATTCCATCATTATGATCTCTTTCTCCTTCTTCTTATTCTCCTGATAGCATAATGGCTGATATCCATAGGCTGAGCCAAGATTATGCTCTGATACCACTGTAATATTCCAAAATGGAAAAGACAAGACTATAGTGCATACATATGGAAATAGCAGTGTACATCAATACATACACATAGGAGATCAATATAGAGCCAATTTATTCATAAAATCAGCAGCAAATACACATGATACATTGAGACAAAAATCATACAATCAAAGTAAACAAGCCTCCTATGAATAATCACTCTAAAAAGTGAGTTTCTGCTACTAAAAAAAATGTCAAAGAGCTGCTACAGTGTAGTCATACTAAGCATAACTATATCTGGATATGATACAATGATACAAAAATATTGATACATGCCTTAAAATATACTATACAAGAAGATCAAAGCACTATATCAACTCTCCAAGACAACCCAAGAGGGTTTCCAGAAATTGCACACACTATGCCAATGTAAGTTGCAGCCCTAGGGCTGAAGGTATGATGCAACAACAAAAAATAAGAGGATATGGCTGAATATGATGAAGAACTCTACAACTCTTCTCCAATAGATCCTCTAGATGAAAGGATGTCCCCTCCATTGAAGAAATCGCCTCCCAATTCAAATACTGCAACCACCCCTGCAACTCCTCCCTAAAATAACGCAAATCTGGACTGAAACTGTGCTGTAGGGGATAAAAACACTATGGCCTAGTGCAAAATATATCAATGAGGCTCAAGGTCCCTCTTTGTTGGCCTCCCAATGGAAGGAAACTTCCCTCCACTGAAAATAAGCAAGGAAATGACCCAAATCAACTCTCCACTGCTACACCCTGCAACACAACACAATACTCTGCAGAAACTATGTTGTAGAAAAATGATGGAGCTTGCCCTGATGCCAGATAGTGGAAAAGGTAGTGCAATTCTCTTCCAAGAGGTCTCTCAAGGAAAGAGGTGGGATTCCCGACTAGGAACACCCTGTGCTAAAAAACACTTGAAATCTTAGTTAAACAGGTGAAGAGAGAAACAAGCCCAAATAGACCATTTGCAAATAATAATCTAAAAACATGAATCAATATGGCTGCCATCCTCTTCCTTATGTAAGTGATGAGCTTCCTCACCCTTCACCCCACTCATTTAATTCACTACTTCCATGCAAAGTGTCTCCAACCAAAACTGTGTTGTCCCTCATTGAATGCCACTCCTCCATAACAACGTTGTTGATTTGGTCAAAGTTGACCCAATCTTCATGCTCCACCCCCTTTTCACACCTAAGGGTATTCAATCCAACTTTTTAGATGACCTCCATTCACACTAGGAGTGTCTTCATTCCTACTAAGGAGATTTATGGGTCTCCATACCCTCTTATTCCTCCAAATAAGAAGCAAAACAAAATTTTAATATTCCAATTAGCTATATGCTAATTCAGGAATATTACATCCAAAAATATTAGTTTGGGATTATTTTTAATTTTGTTAGGATGAATGTTCGAGTAGGTCATTTGTCACACATAAATTCAGGATAGGAAGTAGTGAATGCCAATGATATCTTATGAGACACATAGTTGTTTCACATGGATATGGTAGATGATCACTTTGATGTAATCAAACAATTTCTCTCCTCCATAATGGCACCACAATAATACATAGTGGCATAGAAGAGAAACAATTACTAGTAAAAGTTGCAGATTATCAACTCATTGTGGGGTTTTTATACAAATTAAGGGAAGATGACATACTCTAGAGATGTGTGCTAGAACATTAGAGGCATGCCATATGAGAAAAATTAGATGAAGATGTAAGTGGAGGACATTATGCAAGAACTAGAACCACACATAAGTGTTTTTGTTCCATCTTATGGCGGTTGACTATTCACTGAGATGCGAAAAAATTATGTCATAGTTGTGACACATTTTAAAGAGTAGGTTGACCTTCAAGGAAAGAAGAGATGTCGCTCAACCTGTAGATTACCTTACAACCATTTGAAAAGTGGGATCTTGATTCCATAGGGCCAATTAATCCACCAACAAGAAGGAGTGGAACATGGTACATCATCAACACAAGCGAGTGCTTAACTAGGTGCATTGAAGTAGAATTGGTCAAGGATTTTAGGGTAAAGATTGCTACTAAGCTTTTTCCTAAGAATGTTGTTACACATTTTGCATGCCCAAAGATCTTGATGAGTGAAAAAGGAACCCATTTTATGAATCGAACCATTTAGGCTTTAAGGAAGGATTTTTAGATCTATCATCAGAAGAGTGCACCTTATCACCTGCAAGAGAATGGCACTATGAAGGAAATTCATAGAATATTATGAAAAGAGTTGACAAAAAATTGCAATGTAAATTGGGATGATTGGGACTTGATAAATCTTAGAGTTTTATGGGCATATCAAACCACATTGAACAAACTTAATGGGAAAACACTGTTCTGATTAGTCTATGGACTAAAAGAATTTATATCGATGGAATTTATAGTACTAATTATGGGTATTGTTGCAGTTACATGGTTAACATATTCTGTGGTAATCAAGTAAAGATTCGAGGAGGTATTGCAGCTAGAGGATGCTCCTTATTAGAAGGATTTGAGTGGGGTGTACAAAAATATAGAGAGAAGCCCTTGCATGATCGCCATATTAAATAGAAATAGTTCCAAGTTGGTGACCTAATGCTAATGTATGAGTAAGTTTTTGAAGCACCATAGGAATTTTTAGATGCACTAGTTGGAACCTTATTTTGTTTACTATGTCACAAAAGTAGGGATAGTGAAATTATAAAAGTTAAATGACAAGCCCCTTGATGGACTTGTAAATGAGAGTAGCCTAAAACTATACAAATACAATTACTTTATGACCAAAGGAGAGGGAAACATTTTATTTTATTTAAAACTATATATGGTAGTAGGTACATATTGCATAGAATAAAACAAGAGGAAGCAAGGTGACAAACTTAGTGAAGATAATCCTTCTTGTCACAATAAAAAACTTTTAAGGACAAAATCACTTCATGGTAAGAGATCCAATGTTGAGGAAGTGCACAATATATGTAAAAAATTAGGAAGTTGAATACAACTGGTGAGAGATACAATACTAGAAAATAGAGGATTCCAAAACATGGCCCTCATAGGATCCTGTTCTCCCCACTTGGAGTGGACACCATGTAACTCGATGATGCAAAAGGTATTAACTTTAACTAAAGAAAATTATTATCCAAATCAGCATCTCTATCATCATGAACTACTGACATGACTTCCACCCTAGTCCAAACCACAAACAACATTCCCTCCCAAACATTTAATGCATGAGAATATCAACAAAGTGATGGTGGAGCATGGGAAAGATCACTTGGTAGTTAATGCCAATGGGAATGTCCACCAAGAATGTAATTTGACAACATTTATTTGATTTTATTTCAATATTAACATTTTTTTCAAGTGTTAAGAGCTCATTTATAACAATGTGTTGTGGGATTGGAGAAGTTTGGAGTTATTGATCTTCTCGACATTCCTCATTTTGGGCGGAGAAACGAGGTAAAAAATTTCATGAAACTTCTACTAAGTTGTGCACATGGAGGGTTTCTATGGCTCGATGAGCCCATATAAATCAATACTTATTTAATTACAAGAATTGCGATACTTCCAATAGATGGAGAGGAACTAGAGCCTCTTTTTGAAAAAACTAAAGGAAAGGTTGTGGCTAACGAGGCAGAATAAAAGATAAAATTTGGTCATGGGAAATGTGGTGTATATATTACGAGCTTTACAAAATATGGTGTGCGTTAATACACATAATTCATGGCTTGTAATTTATTGTGTAAGTGTCACAAGGATTTTCTATTAGGGCTGGTCACCATGACTACAAAGTGGGTAAAAGGCTTCCAGATGAAGTGGTTGACTTTTCCGTTAAATAAAAAATTTTAGAACTACTTGCATGCACAAGATAAAATGAGGACTTCCATTATGCATGGTTATTGATCGTAATTTCTCTAGTCACGTGCTAGCTAGAATTCCATCTTGCCCTATCAGTTTGTGATAGGAGATATAATTTGTTTTAGATTTACTTGAAATATATCCTGATCAGTTATGATAGGATTTTTGTAAATATTAGTATAAAGACTTCAGTTGTCAAATTGTTGAGGGTTGATTTTTTCATTCCAAAAGCTATTTTACTTATTCATTTGAAGGGTTGATCAATAACAAGAATAACCTTATTCATAGGATTCATGTGTTGGAATATTTGGTGATGTGTTTCTCTCACTATCTATGTGTTTATTTCTTTGTTTCCGTACTTATGTATTCTTAAATTTGAATTACTTTACATAAATTTGATGAACATAATTTGCTGAAACATACACTTTAATTCTAGCTATGGGTAGTTTAAATGTTTTCCTGTGATATCAAGTTAAATAATGCTTAACTGATCTTTAGCTTAAATTGAATCTATTTATTTACTTCTATTACATTTCATTTAAATCTAAAAGATCCAATTAGTTCACCTACCTTGCCATGTGAAACTCCTTTGAAAATATGAGACAAACGCATGTTAGTTTGCATACTCCATAGCCCAATGGAATTTTAGGAATTAAGTCAATAAAATCAATTAAAATAGATCACAATCAATCAAACAAACAAGTAACCATTAATAACTAGCCTAATATATGATTTCATCGCCTCGGTTTCCATTAAATTTAGAACCAACCCGACTGCTCAAGTTCAGCCTTCGGCTCCCTCCGGAACTGTTCAGGAATCTGAGGATGGAATTCTGTTTTGCCCCCCGGGGGTCAGTCGGCAAAGTATTCAGGGGAATTTGGCCTCTCAGCACGAGCTCCCGCAAGCTAGGCCCAGCGCTCCTTCCGGCAGTGTCTTCTCGGGCAAAGCTCCTCAGTCTCCAGCAGATGATGACTTCAACCCGTATGCTTGCCCAGTGGTGGAAGAAGCACCCTCGCCCACCAACAACGCTTAAATGGTTCTCGCTCAACAGTTTTTGAAAACAGGTACTCAGAAGGGGTTCATCTTCCTTCTCCTTCACAGTTTTTGCAGGCATTATAGTGTAAAACTCTTTCGTCGAATTGCTTCTTCTCCAAGCACTGTTATCCATGCTATTATGCTCAAGTTCGTGTTCCAGCGCATCATTCTGTATGCTTGTAATTTTTTCTATGGACATTGTCTGTCTCGGTCTTACATGTTGTGGAGAGTCTTGTACTCCAATCATCATTTTGTTTTTCAGAATCAGCTGTTCAGGAAGGAGGACAAGGTCCTGGTCATCAAGGTTTTCTCAGATAGTAAACAGCTGTGGTCTTTTTATGTTATGAATGCCTCTTCTCTGGGCTAGCTTTCTGAGGCCTTAGCCTCTTTGTAATATATTTTTGTACTAATATAGAAGTAGACAGATTTACAAAAAAAAAAAAAAAAAAACTAGCCTAATATGATCAATACAACAAAGTTAAATATGACAGAGAGATCCCTCTCTGAGTTTAGGAAGGCTAGATCTTAAGTTCCAAAGTATTTTTGTGGTTACCTCTCTGGTTTCTTCCACAAACTTGGGAATTAAAAAGCGATAACATAGTGGCAACCATATTGGGGATGAACACATTGTGAAAATTTTCAAATTCATTTCCGTAGTTAAATAAATTTATTTCAAGAAAACTAATGTTTTAATTTTCAGAAATAAGTGCACGAAGGTTGTGCACCTTTGTAAATAATAGTGTGTGTTTAAAATTTTTAGTTCTTCCTCCTAAAAGAAACTACACTAGATCTCATCATATTCGAGAACCTTCTCCAATTGTAGATGACCCTGAGAAATGATTCAAAAAATGAGTTTATCTTAAAGTCAAGGAATTCATAGTCTCCCACCCAGAGGAAACTCTCTTCGTGAGTTTTTTTTTTACTTTAGAAGATATTTAGTTTGACATACCATTCAAACACAATATATTTAGAGATAAATCTAAGAGTTCTGATGAAGAAGTGGTGTTTGATCAATCAGTTCTGCAACCCTTTACATATGAAAGTCCACCTATTGAACCAGAATATAATTTAAAAATTCTCTAAATTTTTGAAAAATTATGGGATTTAGTATTTGATCGTGGTCAAGCTATGCATGAAGCTTTTGTTCAACAATCTTTTTAACTCTCTAGATTAACAATAGCAACGTCTTCCTCTCTTTTTTTAATCAGTTCATCAAACATCATCTAGCCCTAGTTCCTTTATAATGTCCACTACTTATCGAATAAAATCTCAACCAGTGCTTCAGCCTACACTAGGAACTCATACACCTACACCTCTCATACCCTCATCTATCGTTCATTCACAAATCCCAATCATGGTAGCAAGATATGCTCCCTCATTTTTGGTTGCACCTTCACATAATATTCCGAAGGAATACCAAAATAAAATCCATGAGTTTGATGGTATAGGAAACTTTGGTGGTGTTTTTATATCAATTTTTTGTAGAGGATGAAGGAAGAAAAGATGAAATAGAAATACATTAGAGCATCAAACCATGGATGAATTCTAAAGTGTTGTTTTAAATCTGAAAACATTAAGAACTTGAAAAACTAATCAAAGCATCATTAAGGATGAATTCTGAATCGATCATCTCATTTTTTCCAAGCAAGAAATATGCACATTAAAGGTATGAAACATGCATAAGATAAATCGCAAATCAAAGGAGCATCGACCACCAAAATTATGACACAAGAATCCCTGCAAATCACCTACTATTTCATTCATTCACTCAAAAAGGTCTTCAAAATTACAGTACACAAAGGTCTTCTTCTCTGAACTCAACCAAAATAACCTTTAAAATGTGATTGTTATATTTATACATCATCAAATATTTTATCTTCTATCTTAGGTGGTCGAATTCATTAAATAAAACTAATTTTAACTAGATACATTCAAAATCTGGTGCATATACTTAAAAATAGTAATTGCTTTCCTTTCAAACAATCCAAATTTAAAAAATCTCTAGCTTTTAATACTGACCAATAAACATTAAACACAATCCCTAAGATTACTTTCCATCTATTTACATGCTCAAGACACTACTAAAATTCAAAAACTTGAATTTTGAGACAAAACAAGGCTGATTGTCCATACTCGGAGAACCATTAGGAAGATTCGCAATAGAATTAAGTAAATTCCATGATTTATATGGTTGTGACCCCTATCTAACAAATTGAAGCAATGGGGTATGCATCAAATACTGCTGTGATCGTGAAGATCCTCGTGAACAAGTGTCAAAACACCTGCATACCTCCCTTTGGCTCGTACCCCACATTTGCAGTGCACTATTTATTTTCGTAGTGCCTGCAAAAACTTAAGACTTGGTGACCTTTTCCTCTATGTGAAATTCTAGAAACCTCATAATGGGTGTTGGAACCCTCATATAGATCATTCATGACATGAAAACCTTAATTTCATAATCTCGTAGTTACCAAAAGTTACATATGGAAAGAGCAGCAAGCTCTTTGTTGCAATTCTGCAATTTTCATTAAAATTTATTCTTTCAGATATTTTTGAGCCAAAAATAATTTTTTTAGGGCAGGGTTGAGGTTTTTTGCTTCATATTTTTACTAGCCTCTCCAAGCAATTCAACTTACCTCTATTCCTCTTTCTTACAGATTCTCTAACTTCAGTAAACCTTTTCTTCACCAACCTAAGTCTTATTTTTCAGGACCAAGTTTTGTACATGTAAATTATTCAATTTCCTATGCAGAGGCAAGTTCCAATTTATTTTATACATATATTTTTTCAAGGAGTGGCATAAAAACATCTACCTCTTTAAACAATTCCATCGTATCCCTGTGGTCTTTCTCTGCAAGTTGGTCCACTTGATGTTATGCACCTTCAAGATCCTCCAGAGGTCCTCAACTTCCTTATGCTCATCAGAAACCATGGGCTCCACAATCTCTTTTTCTCATATATGTACCTTGGCAACATACTTAGTCTTAGCTCTTCTTGAATACTTAATTTTCTCTTTCATATTTTCAACATAAATTACCAATTTACCCTTGCCTTTGGCAACATGTGTCAATGCTTCTTTTGATGGTCCTCCTCTTCTAGAATGGATTGTTTCTTGAGACAATTTATGTCTCAACTCCCTATTCTCCTACTACAAATAATATATTGTCACATGGGTCTTGTCCATTTTATCTTCTATCTCCCCAATATTCTGGTATTTTTCATCAACTTCCACCTCTCTTTGTATGTTTTATGATTCCATGATTTGAATAGTAGATGATGGAGAAACCACAGGTAATATCTTCGTTGAAGATCTTGTTCTTAGCAACCTTACCACCTTCTCTACCTCATGTGAAAATTGTAGTTTTTTATCACTTTTCTTACCATCCATTTTTCCTTTAGTCAAAGGTTTCTTGATTGAACTTATTTCCTGTGAAGCTTCCTTAACCACAACCGAAGGAGTTTCTTTCTTGGTCTTATGACTATTTGAAGACTGTGTTTCCCAACCTGAAGAGACCAAGAACTCTTGTCATGTATTTTCTTTCTTCTCAAGATCCTTCATTACCAGTAACTTAGCTAATACAAAATTAAATAAACATGCCTCCACTTGACTTCCTTTTGTCTGCACTTGATCAACCATCTTACATAAACTCCTGAACAAATGAGAAGGAAGAATCATAGCTTTCTTGCTAGTGAAATGCATCAAGAGCCTAATGTGATAGTGATACACCCTACTAAATCTCCCTTCACATGTAAAGTACCTTTGGATAACCTCTAACAGTTTTCCATGATGATATTGTAAATAAATTTTAGGGACACATGAACCGTATGTAGGTTTAAACCTTGTACAAAAATTATCTACAAACGAAATCTTAAAAAACAAAAATAAACAATAGTGAGAACATAGACCATAAAACAAATATACATAAATGGTTTTGCTTAGATACCAAAACCCGGACTACTAGCTTGATTTTTCCTATATTCCTTTCAATGTTACAACACATATATATACATGTCGAAGCATTCATAAACCCCAATCCATTAACCTTGTATTAGAAAATTATTGTAGTTCCCTTGGTAGAAAACCACCATGCTCAAAACCATGTGCAAAACCATGCACAAAACCATAGTGAGGTCTACCAACCTAATATAGGGTCAAAAAAAAATTTGAGGGGTGTTGCCCCAGACCCAAGGGTAGGGGGATTAGCCACCCCCGTCTTACCCCCCTCCTAAGGTTAGTTGTAGAAATAATATAACACACACCGGTTGCCATACCTTTTCGTGTGTTTAGGCTTGAGAAAATTCTTGAAGGCAACCAAATCAAAATCCATTCCTTTGAACCACACCTCTCCACCTAAAGTAATATCTATGGCCTCAGATATTGTATAGGCTAAGACTGGAAAATTCAAGCTTCCCACCTTTTCTTTTACCCCATCAAAACCATTAGAAAATTCTTTAGTTAATGCAAATGATATCCCTAATTCTTTCAGAGAATCGCATGCACCCTACTTGATCAAAAGCCACCTTGATGACTGGATCTGCATTGATGGCTGAGATTTCCTATAATTAAAAATGTATAATGGCTTCCCCTTTGTGTTTTTTTTTTTTTTTCTCAAATGTTGAAATATTATCAATTTTACAGCAATGAATTGGGTAATTTTATGAACCACCCTTTAGGAACAAATAGAGGTTTTACGGATTTCCAAACCTTATGACATTATCTTATAACAGAATTCAACAATTACATTAGATTTGACAACCACACGCAATCTCAAGCAAACACAATGGAACTCAAAATTTTATAATCTAATGGCAATAAATTGAATTAGGGATAGTCATAGTCCACAGGTCCAGAAACGAAAAGCAAAGGAAATTTTTTCTTCTAAAACAGTTTTGGGCATGATTATCAATGGAAAAGTTGTAGTTACAGTCCCTAGGTTAAAACAAAAATTGCATGCAAGGTTTATACAACAAAAAAAGAAAATTGGTAGCTTAGAAGAAGGAGATATGATCCATTGTGTGGATTCGCAACACTTCAAGATGAGAACACAACATGAGATTAGGAGAAAATGCAACAAAATCACAAAATCGCAACGACAACAAATTTCACCTCATTTACAAGCTTTACATGGTCTATAATGGCTTCTAATCACAATTGTATAATTGTTTCATTACAATTGTTTCAAGAATGAAGGATAAAAAATAAACTGATTTTGCACATTTGAGAGAGAGTTTGACACCGACATGCAAAAAACGTAGAGTTATCTAAATTCGCAACTCCTCCGCATCCTTTTTGCAGTGACCAAAACAAGTGAAATCGAGACTCTAATGAAAATTTTTAAGAACTAATCATTGAGGAATGAAGATAATAACCCAATTGAACATGAAAAATAGCTTGAAGTGGGTAAGAATGGTAATGATCACGATTTTGAATGGCTAATCATGAATGCGCGACACATGTCTACCTGCGCAGCACTTGGTGAAATGAGAAGGAATGTACTCCTAACCGTTACCCTCTTTGCTGAGATCCTGATCTACCATTGAAAATACATTCAAATTTATTCATCGTTACCTCCAAATTTGTGCACAATCCCTTTTCATGATTGTTTTTAATGTAGACTTGGTTTTCATACTTAGAATGTGATAACCAAAGTTTGATTTCATTTAGACTAGAGACTCTTATAATGAAATTTGACCTTTCATGATTTTAAATTCAAATCATGACTCCTTGTGACCTTACATTTCAAATGACGGAAAAAAGACTCTTTTAACTCTATGTCATATTGAAAAAATTAACCTTTTAATACCATGACATTCATGGAAACCAAAACTAATACATAAACATGATCTCAAATGACATAATAAGGATATCATAACCAAGACTCCTAGACCTAGGACACTCACATAAGATAGTAGTACATAAAGGCATTATTAGAGTGAGTCTATACTACACAAACTTAGATTAACATGGAAATAAAGTATTAATCTTAACATGGAAATAAAGTACTAACCTAATGATGTATGAAAATTAACTACAGGCACTATGGAAATGGACTATAATCTTTATATAAATTCGACAATTTAGCCACTATATTGTTAAAATGAATTAATGTTTCCTTAGAGCATTCAATCTCCAATACCTTCCCAAAAAATCAATTTAATATAGTAAAGTTTGAAACTTAAAATGAGATTAAATTTATAGTTTTGAAAATACATTTTCAACTATAAAGAAATATACTAAACTTACTCCTGTAACTAGTTGAGAAACTTAGAAAATGTAAAATGACACACTCATGTAGTAAGGATTTAGATTGGATAATACAATTTTAGTTGTAGTGTTTGCCTAGTTAAAGAACAAAGCCAAAATATGGAAATATGCATAAATTAAAGATTATTTTTTTTAAACCAAATAAAAAAAAAACCCTAAAACATGAAAATACACCAAGATGAAAGATGTAGAATATTATAACCTAGAGCATTGACAAGGGTTCCTAAAGTATGCAATTTGGATAAATGGACTTAGTGATATTAAAGGAATCACTCCCTCATTAACTTGATATCATTATTAAAACCTTATAATATGTTTAGAAAGAAAAATAATAAGTTTAAGTAATCCATAATGTGTATTACTAAAGCTTCTATTTAAAATTTAAAAAAAAAAAAATTGAAAAAAATTAAATAATTTGATTTAAAAAATATATATAGATTTGAAAATACAATACATGTCTTTATATATAAAACAATAAAATTACAACTATGTAGTAAGATTTGTAATAAAACATTTAAATTCAATATTTAAAATATATACAGTTGAAAATACAATACATATATAAAACAATCAAATTAGAATTTTGTAGTAGGATTTGTAATTAAATATTTAAATTCAAAGATATTATCAAAATTAATTTTTCATTTTAATTAAAAATTAAAATTAATTATTTAAAATTAAAATTAAGTTATAGGGGTATTTCAATTCGGGTTTGAAATAATATAAGTTGTAAGATAACAGAAAGATCTAATGTTTAAATTTCTAATTATAATGAGATCAAAAAAACAAAAGAAAAATCATAAATTTTCATATATATATATATATATATAGATAGAGTTACTTATTATATAGTTTAGCTTTAATTCACTTGTAAACAATATTTTCTTATTACATTGTGTTATGTGTTATCAAATATGAAGACTTAAGACTTATAGACATTGGAAAGAAGAGTGAAGGTGAAGACTCTTCTCATCAAACATTTTGACTATGTAATGTGATGGAATCATATTATATTATTGTTTTAGTTTCAAATAATTACATATAAATATTACAGTGAAAGTGAAGACTCTTATTATTAAACATTTTGATTTTGTGATCCACTGGAGACAAAATGGGATGTAATTGTATTACATCTTTTAGTTTCAAATAATTACGTATAAACCGTTGTGAAAATTTTTAATATAAATTGAAATAATATTAAAATTTTTAGGAAAGTGCACATTTAACATAATAATTTATGATATTATTATTGTCATATTTTGTTTTAAATTATCTTAATTAGAATAATAATTAGTTTAAAGTTAATAGAAATATACATAAAATTTAAATTATGATAAATAATTATAAGATTTTAATTTTATTATTTTTTTAAATTTTTCAGTTTTTAAAAATAATTAATATCACTACATAGAAAGTAATTGATATATATGATATATTTATTTACTGTTATTGTTTTTATATAAAAAAATTTCCAAATTAAAAATAAAAATAATAAAAAAAATATGTCTAATTGCACCTCACCAGATATTCTTTATTCTTGACATTGAAAGGGAAGCCTTCGAAAAGTCACGAAGTATGTTTTACTTAACACAAATATGTTTTATTCTTTATTCTTATAAATATTAATAAGAATAAGAATAAGAAGCCTCTCTCTATATTACTTAACACAAAATGACATATTTATGTGTTATTGGGAAGCACGGTACCTTCATATATCTCTGATAGACGAGAACATTGATCCGTGATGATGGTATGTGATGGAAACCTTCAAAAATTCAGGAGGTATGTTTTACTCTATATAAACATTAATAAGATCACCTCTCTATGTAGTACTTAACACAAAATGACATATTTATGTGTTATTGCAGGGAAGCACGGAACCTTCATATAAGTATACATTTATCTCTGATAGATGGTATGTGATGTGAGGGGAGACATTTCCTTCCTACAGCCATATTGATTTGAATTGAATTTAAATGATTATGATGGACACCATGGAGAATTTTTGAAGACTATTTCATGTGCATTCATAACACTGAATATAATATAATTTTAACATTATGATATTATGATATTATTAAAAATGTAATATAAAAATTATATTTTATATTTATTTAAAGATAAGTATATTTTATAAATATATTTAAAAAATAATAAATTTTAAATTTTAATAAATAATTTTAACTATTTATATAATAATAATATTAAATTAACATAAGTTATTAATTAAATAATTACTTTAGTGAAGACAAAGACATGACAATTTAATGAGATTTCATTATGTAATAAATATGGAGGATTTTAATATTGGAATGAGTCATAAACATGAAATAAAATTCATTATTACTAAATATTACAAGTATAGCATTTTTAATAAAGTTAATGATTTATATTTAATTGATATGATATGTTTTTGAGAAATATAAATGTAATGATAAATATTGAGAGAGTTTTTGGAAAATATTATTTAAGTGAATTTTTTAAATTGATTTGGAAGTAAAATTAAAAAATATTTTTTATTTGTTCATAAGAGTAGATAAATTATAAAGTATTATATAAACAATGACATTCAAGATTCAAATTTCTTGTTGGTCAAGTAAATAATTTATTTTGTTTTTTTTCTTTTTGTTTAAGAGTTTATATTTCTTTCTTTGATTGAGGTGCCAAGTAGGAAATTAGAGAGGAGAGGTGGCACCAGACCGTGCATACCACAAAACTACTTGATGAAGGCATGCAGACAAACAGGTAGGAACTACCACCCATGCTACATAATGACTAATAGGAATGACGGTGGTTTCCAACTCACTATGTGAGAGTCGTATGGGAAACAATGTCGGTGTGTTAAGGGAGTTATGGAGGGTGGTGAGGGAAAAGGTGGTAATTCATCTCATCAGTTTACGATAAAGGATAGAGGAGACAGAGTTGCCACGCGAGAGCAGGTTGAAACGTGGGGTTCATTCCCTCACCTGGTATGTTCTCATTCTATTCACCATGCTTGTTGTTGTGAATGAAGATGGTTCTAAGGTCTTCAGCTCGGATAATATTCCTTTGTTTCATAACTCAATTATATTCTTGGGGTTTTACTTATCGTCTTGGTTCTACAATGGTAGTTCTCAAGATTGGGTATATAATGATAATTGTCTTCTGGTTCTATTTTGTGGTATTCAGTGCATGGGCATTGTGGCCTTGCAAGCCTCGTGAGGATGTCTGCTGGTAGTAGTTAAAGGGTATAGGCTCTATTGGTTCTCAAATTTTGCATGTCTTTCTTTTTGTTTGGCTTGGTCCCATATGGACTCTGCTTGTCTTGCTTTCTTTGCCCCCTACACCATGCACTCAACCATCTTCTCTGTATGCAACCTTAACAGTTCGGCTAACCAAGCATATGAAATTTACTACATGGATTTGAATGACCCTTCTATCTGCAACACTCGGTTTAATTCTTTATCCAGATTTTCACCCACGCAGTATTTTTGTAATATGGGGGGCTTCGACTCCATTTCTTGTGATGGTCATCCATCTCTCTAGGGTCATGAGGGTTTTCCTATTGTTTTTCTGCCGGGGTTGTGGGGTTTCATTTCTCTTTCTAGTGGTTTCATTCCTGTTTCAAGAAGGTTCATTCCTATACCTATTACAAGGGGGCTCATTCTTGTTTCTAGGGGGTTGATTCCTGTTTCAAGGGGTCTCTGTCCTACTTTGCTGAAGTTATGGTTGCTTCGTTGGGTGTTTTATCTTCTGCCATGGTGAAAGGTTTGGGTGCTGAGGGATTTCACTTCTCGTGAGGGGAGTCTCTGCCCTTAGCCTGTTAATATGCAGCAGGAGAATGAAAACATTATCGCCATGCATTTTCTGTCATAGCAGGAAAATAAAATTATTATTGCCACCCTTATAAATCATTGGACGATGGGAAGGAAGAATGATGACATGTATTGGCGTGCTAATTACCAGGATGTTACTGCTGACAATCCCGATCTATTTTCTGTTGTTTAAATAAGCCAATTATTGAAATTTTGTTGCAATATACATGTATCTTTAAATTCTATATAGGTGTTTCTTTAGCACTGGTCACGGACTTGCCCCGAAACTGTCAGTCAATCCAATGGTCTATACTACAAGACAATATGGTTAAATGCCAAGTAGCAAAAAAGGATGCCAAGGATAAAGGAAAACATAAACAAAGTAAGACTAAAGTGGGCCCAAGTAAGAGGGGAACGAAGTCAGGTAAAGAGGTAATGGAAAACCTGTTTGATTCCTATTCCACAAGCATTCCACCTCAAGTTAAAGCACTTATCTCACATTGGGAGCGAGACTCCAAAACCAAGGAGGAAGGGGAAATACAGGGGGAAGAAATGGAATTTCTAAAGGAACCTGGAAACACGAGGAGTAGACTATCATTGTTATAGCAGTATATTCAGACATATTGGACACTAAAATGTTTACTAGCTAAGGAAATTACCGACATTTAGGAAATTGGAGGGGATCCAAAAGCTTCCTATATTCTAACTGAGATAAGGAGAGACATTCAAGAAATCTGCCTTATGAAACACCACCACAATGTTCGTCTGGGTTGCATAGATTGAAAATTGGAAAGAATGCATCAAGTAGATATGCCTGGTTCTAGTGTGAAGGACACGACACCGATCGAGTCTTCAGATCATTGAGTTCCTTTCTTTTTTGTTTTTTTGGACATGCATATTTCGGGTAGCATTTACTTTCTAAATTTATTGTATGTAAGAGATAGTAAATTGGACATATTTGACAGCATTCGGTTTAAACATATTCAGTATTAGTTGGCCTATAACTTCTTAAGGTGGCCAACAGACCCGGTTTCCTGCGGGCAGGTTGAGGCCATCTAGATTTATTATCTGTAACCTTCTTTTCTCTTTTGATTAATGGAAAATAGGAAGGATATTCTAAACTTACAAAAAAAAGGAGTTCACATTTCTTGAATGTAAGTAAAATAGGTTAACCTTGAAAGACACGAAGGTACCTCATAGAAGTCCATCTATTATAAACCAACAAACCATTACAATAAGGTCCATTATATCATTTAAGGAAATTGAGTTTAGGTAGGTACAATAATAATCATTCCTCCCAACCACCCAAAAAAAATATATTTGTCTATGTGTGTCTGTGTGTGTGTGTATAAATATATATATATATATATATGTATATATATGTGATAATTAAATTAAATTATATATATGATAATTAAACTAGCAATTGCACCAGATGTTGCAAAGGAAACGTTGTGAGGAATAAATTTAAGAAGCATTATGAGATATAAAAAATCATTGAAGATAAAAATTAGTAAACAAAATACCATTCAAGGTATAAGAAATAACTTAAATTATGCCAAATTGATAGATTATGTAACCTTTCGAACATAGACTTCCTCTTAATCTTCAAAGATGGTATTTCAAGTTCCAATAGAAATTATTTGTCAGATTTTGACAAAATATAGGTAGTAGATGACATACGATAAGATAAATAAAATAATTTTAATTCATGAACAATATGATGGTTATCTTTCCAAGTCTAAATTTATGATGGTTGAGATCGGATTCCTTGAACCAATTGCAACATTTAAGTGAATGAAGTGAATTGAATGTGTTTTTTAAGTGAATAATAAATTCCAGTAAGTGAACAGAAATAAAAGCAAACTATGTAACCAGAAACGTGTGGCGTGCTATAATAAATTTAATGACACACAATGATGGAAGATATTCATTGGATCCTAGGATAGAAGGAAGATAATTGATGGTATAAGTATCTACATGGTGCATAAATTCCTATTTGTATGTGTTGTCTTGTTCGTCTACCTCTAAATCCACTCACCAACAAGATTCAGAAAAAATTCAAAACTTGTATACCACTGTCAAAAAGATATTTCATTAATTAGCTTGGTACAAAAAACTAACTTGATTGGACCAATTTGTGAAAGGAAGAAAATACAATTTTTTTTAAAACATGATAAAGTGGACTCTCATTTACAAATCAAATAATAATATTTCACTTTTCTTCTTTGTTGTAGCAACATATTTCATCCATAATCTAGGTGACCTACACTCTTCTTTGTTGAAGCCATAGATTTCAAATTTCAACCACATAGCCCAACTGAACAAAAAAGTAACCCTAGAATTTTTTCATATCTTTAAGCGCATCAATAGTGCTCCTATGGAATTTGAACTCAGAAACTATATATAGTGTTCCCTTTGAAGCTCAAATTTGAATCTATCTTAGTCGTGGACTGTTGTCCGTTAATCAGATTTTTTTTAACTTGATTGGATACTTTACTCACTCCTTTATAGAAATCTTATGGAACAAGTAAACAAAAGTTTTGATTGGATACTTTGCCTGCTCCTTGATAGAAATTTCATGGAGCGAGTAAATAAAAAATCAATGCATGTCATTGAAAAAGGAAACTAAAGAAAAAGTGTACAACCAATATGGTGCATCATCAAAGAACCTTTGGCAAAAGAATCTGCTATAGATTATAAACCTTTCCTTGTGAAAAAAAAATTACTTATAGCTTGTGGTAGATAACTGTGTAGTATTCTCATAACAAATTGGTGTAAATGCTCTCACAAGTACAAAAATTATAGATGCAAGATAAATTGCATGTGCAATAATCTCAAAACGGTTTCCAAGAAGAAAGTCAAACTTTATTATGAATAATCCAGCGGGCTCTTCTAAAAAATGTTTACAAGAAGAAAATAAAACTTTATAATGAATCATCCAGTAGGCTCTTATAACCCAAAACTCTCAATTCAACATCCCAAACATTTTCAGTTGTCTTAAATGATAAGCAGGAGTTTCATTTGAGAACCTTGAACCACCTAAAATTTGAGATTCATATTCTCTTTTTTGTGGAGCACAACCATACCAATTTTCACCATACCAAAACTAAGAATCCTGATTTAGGCGACCAACTAAGGTATCTCCTTCCCAAAAATTGTGAAAAGAATTTCCGGGTATAGTTAGACTAATGCCATAATTAGAACTTAGAAGCCATTGTTTTACATGCAAAATATTTTGGCTATGTTGGCTCCGACATAGGGCTCACCCCTAGCAATTCAAGCATCTGTGAGATATTGTTATCATCATTAGCACCATTGATTTGACTTGAACCACTGGCTTCAAGTTGGCTTCATGCATAATTCTGAAAAATTCATGAGATGCACCACTCCTAAAGTAAGTAAATGGTTGACTTCTTGAGAGACTCGTGCATTTATTACCATTTGAAAAGGGAGTAAATAATGTTTAAGTCATATTATTTAGAGTTGGTGAAGAGGACAAATCAAAAGAATGAAGTGAATAAATATAAAGGGCATCATCTAACTTCAATGAGTGTTCATTTTGCTAGGAAAATTAGGGCTTCAACTCAAGCTTCTGCAGTCATTTCTGTTTCGTTGGATTCTAAGGTTACCTTTACTTATTTTTCTTCAGGAACCGGCTTCTCATGTATGCTATTCTACAGTTTGAAGGCCTTTTAATTCTCTAGATTTCAAAATTTCCGGAAAATGATTCAATTTATGATTTTAGAGTTAGATGATAATACATTTTTTATTCTGATTCTGAAAGATGATGAATTTTATGATTGTGACGGTAATGAAATTTTTGATTTTAATTTTGAACTCAATTCTTAAATTCATGATGTCAATGATTCCTGTAGCCCAGGTTCAATCCTAACGGATCTACGTCACCTCCAGAGTCACTCGCAAGCTCCCAAACTCCTGTGGAGATATTTTGAGCTCTTGCCCCCTTCAGGAAATCATCTTAATAGAGCTCAGACAATTTTCCAAAATAGTGTCTTCATGAATGGTATGGAAAATGTTTGAATTATTTTGAAAATATTTTATTTGTTCATTTTGTGGAGTCAACTTGTTATTCTCCAGCCGATAACCTGTATGTTGGTAGGAAAAGGGTTGGAGGTATTAAAGAACATCCCCAATTAATGACTAGGGGATCTCAAGAAATGAAGATGGCTATGTCAAATTCTAATGGTAGTTCTAATGGTAGCCTACTGCATCTGCACTTGGTGAATGTAATCCACCATGAAGAATATGAAAACTAGAAAATGGAGAAGGCCAAGAAGGTTGAGTAGTAGTTGGTGATGATAACCCAAAATAGAAAGAATTATTCCTTCCCACCACATATCTCATAGTCAATGCAGTATGAGTCATTGCCATATTAAGTTACACTCTTTTTCCCTGGAATGGAATGTAGTGCCTCCTCATGGCTTCATTTGTATCTTTCTGCTTTTCAAATCCAACAAAACCAAAACCCTCATCTTCATCATTCCCAAAAATCATAGTAGAATAAATAAATTTCCCAAATTATCCTTCCATATACTCTTGAAACTCCCTAGCATTGACATAAGATGAAAATTTTTGATCAAATACCTTTAGAGAATTCACATCATCAAATTCCTCACTCGAATAAGATCATAGATAAGATGTAGTTGAAGGTCCATTTCCAACTTTTGCAACTGATAGAAGACTTAATGAATTTGATAAATGCCTAAGCTCATTATGTCCATGGGAAAATTGACACTTCAACCCATTTGGTAAAGTTCCATTTTTCTCATAATGTATGAAAACATTGATATTATAATTCTGTACCCCGTCATAAATGTTGGAACTTATTTCACTCCCATGAATTGTTTCTACTTTCTGGCTAAAAAGAGACAATACTTGCTGACCCTTCTGAAGTTATTCTTTTGAGTGATAAAAGTGGAAATCAATTCCCCACTCACACTTCTTGTTAGTTCCATAAAAAATGAAAAGAACATATTTCTATGGAGGTAATGTAACTATCTTAGAAACGGGTATCTCCTTCACATTTGAAGGTGAATTTAAACTATTTATATGTTTGCAGGAATTTTTCTGGACCTTTTCTCAAGTCCAATTTGCGGCCTGCTCAAGTTATTGTCCAATGGAAGAAGGGAATTGTGAGGAAGACTCTACCTGGAATTTCTGTGGAGCCTCTGCAAAAAAATTGTGAGAAAGATTTAGCCATTGGAGGATTTCTAGGATGAGCAACATGTTGCAAAGAAGATACTTGTTTGGAAGTAGAGAAATTGTCTCAAAGCATTGAATCAGTTCCACATGATTTATGGGAATGTCAATACGTGAACCATGTTAAAGATTGCTTAATGGAAGACAAAATGCAACTTTGAGAAGTTATAATATTATCACATGCTTCATCAAGGAATTCTTTATCATATAGACTCAACAAGGAACTCATCTCAAATGAATGTGCAAGTTGAATAGGATTTTGATTTCTCAAACCTTTTACATCTCTATTGGCTCCATGTCTGAGAATGAGAGTAGCACATGAAAGATGGTAATTATTCACAACATAATGTACAGGGGTATCTCTTTTTCATGTGAGTATGTTTATAATTCCCCATGCTTCTTTATTATTAATAGAATTTCCTGAAGGTGGCCATGACCTGCAGCAGTGTGAAGAAGAGTAGGTCCTATATTGTTGCCAGATGTTACAAAGTTTTCCCACAACCGAACAATTTACACTGCATCCATTGTGAGGGGTGTCACGTTTCAAAGCTCAATGCAGAGCTTTATTTCCATATTGATATGTTTCATTGACTGGAGCAACGTATGCTAACAACAAATATAAGTTCATCAACATTTTCCTAGACAACTCTAATCTTCCAGCTCTCGAAAACTGGAGAGTAAATTCTATATGACTTGTTAGAGATAAAAAATTACATTACATGTAACAATGAGCTTGATAAATAATATGAATTAAGACATCCACCATATTGCAAGAATGGAAATGACTTAAAACATCCACCATCTTGCAAGAATGTAAACAACTTAAGACATCCACCATCTTGCAAGAATGGAATCTTGTGGAAACTATCTACATTAATACTATAAGTGAAAAGGAAAAAATTTCACATTTATGTTTCACAAACAACACTGCCAAACCATTTTTAGGCATGCACAAGCTCATGTATTAATTCTACTGCTCTCCATAGTTCCACATGATCACTCACTCAATCCAGTATTTCTCATTCTTAAGCTACACACCGCAGAGTACAAGAAAAGTGAGAGTTGGAATTTACATCAAACATCATAGTTATTATCTAACCATTCCAACCTTGTAATTTTCACCAATCATTTCATGTCTGTGATCCACTCCATCGATTTTAATTATGTATTATATTAGCCTCCATGTTTTCCTCTACAATATGCCACTAATTTATTCTTAACTTATCTCTAAACCCAATTGTTTGGGTTGTATTTAACGTTGAGTTACATAATTAACACATTTGATTGTTAACACAAAAGGTTTCGATCTATATTTTAGATTCACATAGAAACAAAATATCTTGAAAATATTTATATGCACTATTTCCAGTAAGGCAATACTTCAATACTTTAATTAAAGTCTACAATGAGAGTGAGCTATTTATAGCGAAGGAACCTTAGCTCACAACGTCTAAAAGCTTTATATATAATTCAAATTTATGTGGCAGTGGCTCTGAAATTGACATTGCACAAAGGAAAACTCAAGTCAAGTAGCACACGACTTAGGCTTAAGACCCTGAGCACCAAACTTATGTTTAACTCACCTACAAGATGCTTTCGTTATGTACATGCCAATACTAAAACTGAAACTGTAGAAAGGAAAACTCAACTCAAGTAGCACACGACTCTGGCCTAAGACCCTAAGACCCTGAGCACCAAACTTATGTTTAACTCGCCTACAGGATTCTTTCACTATGCATGGTAAAATATGAAGTGAATGTATATGAGGGGATGAAATGAAATTATGAATCAACTTTTCTTCAGCTGTATCTGTAGTTTCTTGTTCTCTCTCTTCTGGAATCCAACTAGTTCGGGGACTTGGCTTAGCCGCAACTTGTTGGGGCCCCCATTCTTATACTCCCTGGCCTGGGATGACTTTCCACTCTTTCTCAACTGGCTCCCAACAACAAGCAAGCCCAGTAGAATGAGATTGGGTTGAGTAACTATTCAAGTATTCATGAACAACAAACATAGTTCTCACATATGGTTTTGCATGGCCTCCAAGACCACCATTGTTATGTTGCACAAAATATTTTATGAATTTGCATCAATAACTAAGACTGAACAATGTCAAAAAGGAATTGACTAGAGTAGCAATCTACATGACTGGGTTGATTATCAATGGAAAGAGGAAACCAGTGGGAATTATGAGCAGAGGTTGTATATCATATTCAAGGGAAGATATATTCGTAGAGATTAGAGAGTTCGATAGATAGTTAGCTTAAATGAAGGAGGTGGTGGATGAATGGCCTAAAACATTTCAATCATCTAATATTTGAGTTTGAACATTGAATTTCTTTCTTTATAAACTTACAGGTTTGAACATTGAATCTCCTTCTTTACACATGACTTTGGAACAAGGCTATCACCAATTAAACTACACCCTGTAGTAAAATAGTGCAAGATATTAATAACACTATTTTTAATAATAATTTCCATATAATTTCATTATTTTTATTACAATATATTAGTGTAGTTGTCTCATTCTATTATTTTGTTCTATTGGATTTCAAGTAAAAACATAAAATTAAATAAAAAAAATATTATCAATAAATTTATTATTAACATAATTTTTATATTAGTTAAATATCTAACCATTCAATAAATTAGTTTTAAATTTGTAAATATATTCACTTTTATTTATTTGAATAAAAAATTATATTATCATTGTATATAAAGATTAATATTATCTACATTAAAACATTTCAAACTTTACCTAAAAAAAACACCTATATAACTTAATGATGTACAACTCATAGAATATATTTTAATAATAATTTCCATATAATATCATTAATTTAATTATAATATATTAGTATAGGTATCTGATTCTCTTATTCTATACTATAAAATTAAATAAAAAAAATATTATTAATAAAAATATTATTAATCAAATTTGTATATTACCAACCATTGAATAAATTAGTTTTAAATTTTTAAATATTTGCTTTTATTTTATTTATTTGAATATAAATTTCTATTATCATTATATATAAAGACCAATATTATATACATTAAAACATTTCACACTTTACTTGAAAAAAAAACACTCTAACTTAATAATGTAATGATCTACAACCCATATATTTTTTTTTAAGCACATAGCTATACATTTTTTATATATAGCTGAAAATACTACTTGAAATTGTTTGGAACCAGCTTAGTGACAACTTTTTGTTTTATTGTTAGCTGCTCTCTGTGAATGCAATTTAATTATGACAAAAATCAAGTTTGGACCTCTTTATTATGCACAAACAATAAATATTTTTATTTTTGAATTCCAAAATCTAACCAAAGCAATGCTATAAATTTTTTATCAAAAGAAAGTGCATTCTATATTTAAAACAATTTTAATTTTCTTAATTTAATTGCAAGATCATATACAATAGATTTAGGTCACTTTATTCAAATATTTCACCAAATTTGTTTATTCAATTTACAAAAGCCTCATAAACAACTAAATACCATGTACAAACATGTTCAAAACATGAATATATGAGAGAGTGCGAAAAAACAAAACATGCTAATATTTTTTTTTGATAACTTCATATATGTCAAAACCAGCTCTAGAAGGAGATCTCTGAATTCCGTCAATATCACATGTCAACTTTTTTATTCATGTGAAAATTTTTATAACAGAGACAGAGATTTAATAAAAATGTGTGAAAATGTTTCTTCCTAATTTCAATATGTGAAAAAAAAAAAAACTATAATAGTGCATCAAATTCTACGTGAATACCTTGTTTATAAAAATGAATATTTAATATGATAATTTTTCTATACATTATGAATTATATATCCTATTTAATATAAATCAATAATCTATTTTTTTCTGGTAAATACTGAAAATTTAAATCATTTTAATGTATTGAAAAAAAAAAAATGATTATTGAATATGATAAATTTTCTATCCATTATGATTCATAATATCCTTATTCAGTATATATCAACAATCCTTTTTGGGTCTAACAAATATTAAAAATTTAAATCATTTGAATATATCATTTTTCTATAATAGTATCCTTATTTAATATATATTAACAATTTTTTTTGGTTTTAGCAAATAATGAAAATTTAAATCATTTTATTGACTTGGGAAAAAAAATTTCTTGCAACACAGTTCCAAAACGGCAAAACAGTTACCATTAACTTAGATTTTTCTGGTCGGGATCTCGAGTTATTTTCAATTCCACTGCCCTCACATAAAAATGGAGATGTGCTGCCATGATTTTTTGGTGATGTATCTCAAGAGCTTCCTAATCGCAGAGAATCAAAACAAGAATTAATTTGTTTTCTTGATTTAATTGCAAAAGCATATTCAGGTGACCTTATTCAAATATTTCACTATTTTTTTTATTCAATTTACAAAAGTCTTATAAACCGCTAAGTACCATTTACAAACATGTTGAAACTTCAATATATAAGAGAGTGCGAGAAAACAAACCATGCGAATATTTTTCATAAATTCATATATGCCAAAACCACTTGGAAGAAGAGATTTCTGAATACTTTAAGTATCATATGTTGAACATTTTTTTCATGTGAAAATGTGTAAAAATGTTTCTTCATAATTTCATATATGTTTTTCAACAAAAATAAATAAGTTATAACAATGCATTAAATTTTACAAGCAATATCATTAGTTTGCAATTTTGTTTATAAAAAATATATTAAATATGTTAATTTTCATATATATTATGAGGGTACATCATTGTCTTTAGTAAATATCGAAAAATTAAATTTTTAGAAAAAAATTATTGCAACAAAGTTCCAAAATAGCAAAATGGTTTCCATTAACCAACTAAACCACGATCCAATTCCACCACCCTCACACAAAAATAAAGTTGTGCTACCATGATTTTTTGGTGATGTATCTGGAGAGATTCCTACAGCTCTCAAAAAAAACCAAAACAACCTTCACAGAAAAATAGAGTTGTGGTGGCATGATTTTTTGGTGATGTATCTCGAGAGATTTCTAGAGCTCTTACACAAAAATAGAGTTGTGTTGCCATGATTTTTGTGGTTATGTATCTCGAGAGATTCCTAGTTGCAGAGCTCTAATCCAAGGGATATTTGGTGCAAATGAGTGGGGTGGCAAGGAGGATCAAGGGGAAGAGAGATTCATAGAGGTTAGAGAGTAAGTTAGGTAATTAGCTTAAATGAAGGAGGTGGTGGATGAATGACCTAAAACATTTCATCTTATCGTGCAAACATGTATTATTATTTTTTTTAAAACCCATTAATTAAATTTAAAATAATTATAAAAAATACATTTAAAATAATTTATTTATCAATAACATTGTTAATTTACTATGTGTTTTTCTATAACTTAATAATATTATATTTAAAAATAAAATTCATAAGTATTTTTTTTTCTTATAAATTTGGAGGAACTATTCACATTAAGTAGAGAAAAATATTATGCAAAAAAGCCTCTTGGCTACAGATGAGAGTTCAGCTCAAACAAAGGGTCGATCCCACACTCACGGAAAGGGGAACATGGGACATAGAACTAAGTGGGGAGACAAGATAACATTTTGTGACTAAAATAAGAAGCCCGAGAATTCTGCACTCAGGGAAAGGGGAACAGGGGACATAGAACTGAGTGGGGAGACAAGATAACATTTTGTGACTAAAGTAAGAAGCCCAAGAATTCTGAAACTTGAAAAAAAAACTATAGTTCTCGCTTGCTAAGTGACAGTCATGAAAACAAAACAGGAATCTACCATGAGAAGACCGGTGAATTAAGGACCTAAGGGGGGCTGCATCTCTTCCTCCTAATTGAGGTAGTCATCCACGTTGATCGGGCGATCCGGGGTCCCCTCCTCAAGGTCGAAACGATGGCGCTGGGATGGGCCTGCTTCTTGTGAATTCCTCATGGTAGGGACCTCCTCTTTGACTCTGGGGTTCGGATGCTCATGCTTGGCCGAACTGCGCTTAAGCAGGTCATAATGCAAGGAGGAGCTATCAACAAAACGAAGGTGGTGGACCGCTTTGATGTAGGCTTCAAACTTATCAGACAACGCGTCCATTTTCTTTTCTAGGCACCTGGTGACATTGTTCTGGTCTTGGAGCACCATTGCAAGAAAGGTCTTAGTATGCCAATGTAAATCAATGGCACGGGTGTAGAGATTCTCGCGGCCTCTTGTTAAGGCGGGGTCAGGGATCCATTGAAGAGCTCTATCGACCACTTTTGTGGGGGTGGCCCTATGGCGAGCCGAAGCTTCCGCATCCAACCTAGCCATCCTTTCTTGCATCGGACTAGGGGTGTTTTTTGCATAGGAACTAGGACTGTTGTAGGCCAAAGTTTCTGCTCTGGTTACCGGGGGACTCGAGGGATTATCCCAGTAGAAGTTGTGAGTGTTGTGCGTCTGGGGAGGAGGGTGGCGACGACGGGGAGCCATGGTCGGAAGATTGCACAGAGAGAGGGAGGGATTCAAACAGAACCGAGAGCAGCAAATCCGTGTCACGGTGCGAGGGGGGCTAAACTGAGGGAGATAATGAGGGTAATAGGTGAGGTGAGGGGAATATAAAGCTGTGATCCAAGGGAGATGAGGAGCGAGCGTACAGTTGTTGCTCATGCAAACAAAGTTGATGGAGGTAGGCTCGGAGTAATGGAGATGCATGGGAGCGTACCGGGGTGAGCCTCCCGAGGACCAGCCACCAACTGGCACAATCGTGGGAAGGGATGCAAGGTACTTAGTCATGATGAGTGATGGGATCCGGTGATACTAACAAGACCCCCGCCTTTTGTAAGTCAGATTCGTTAATGCGTGTACATTCAGTTCGAATCGTTGGAGTGTCGTTATCCATCCAGTCCTTTGAGACTAGTCTTGCTGAGGTCTTTACACCTTGGTTGGCAAGGTAGTCCGCAAGCTTGTTTGCTTCCCTTCTGACCGCATAAAAGATATACCTCTCGCTTCCCCTAGGCTTTCTTTGATCCTGTGCAAGATTATGTTAATGCACTAGCATTCTGAGACCTTAGCAATGCTACAGCCCTGCTACATCTTCCTGCAATCTTGGGTAGCCACATTGGAGTCTCCCTCAACAAGAAGGGGGCAGTAGTTGTTTTGCTTGGCAATTGCTGTGCCATTTTCCAGTGTGTGGAGCTCTGCTGCATTATTCATAGTATGCCCCAGATTTTTGTAGTAAATCCAAAGGATGGTACCCTGAGGGTTACGGAACACCCCGCCGAAGCCAACCATTCCTGGGTTGTTCTTGGATGCACCATCGTAATTGAGTTTGGTGAAGGAAGGATCAGGAGGTTTCCAAATGGACAGAGGCAAGGGAGAGATGGAATCAGCAGGGGCGATGGTGCAGGGAGGGGGGGGGGGGGAGTTGAGAAGGGAGAAAATTCGGCAATCATTGGCAGAGGGAGGGTGAGGTGGGTTCTGGAGATTGGCTATGGAGGCTGATTCACGGAGGGTGCTTTTAATTTTGTGGAGTGTTTGTTCTTCCTTAGAGACAGAATTCCTGAAAATTTGAAAGTTACGTTCTTTCCAAAGGGCCCAGCAAATGATGCCCGGGAGGAGATTCCAGGATAAATTGATGAGGGGCTGAATGGAGAAGGTCGAGCACCAATTTTCCATAGTGGAATGGATGGAATCAAGAGTGCGGTCAGAGGCTTTGAAGACATGAAGGAACCAGAACCAGATGTTGGAGGCATAAGGGCAGGTGTTGAGGATATGATTGGTCGTTTTAGCTTCAGTGTGGCATAATGCGCATACTGAAGGTCCTATGAAGCCTTTCTTTTGAAGATTATCCCAAGTAAGAATTTTCCTGTGCATAACCAGCCAGAGAAATAGAGTGATCTTCGGCGAGTGATTCCTGCTCCAAAGATTGTGCCATTTGCGTTCTGGTTGGACCGGGGTGGGATTTTGAAAGATGTTGTAAGCTTCTTTGATGTTGAATTTCCCTGCCGCTTTAGTTCCCCAACGCAGGATGCCCAGTCCTTCCTCCTTTTGAATTTTCCTGTTATTGAGTTCCTCTGCTGGGATATTGCTCTGCTGATGGAGATGGTTGGGAAGGAAAACTTGGATGTTCACCCATTCCCTCCATTTAGATTTTCCCATGACTTTCTAGTAGTCTTTGACTTTGTTTTTATTTTGCGCTTCAAGCTGCTCTTTGACTGGCCTGTAGATCTCCAAAACAAATTTGGGCTATTGCTCCCAAGCATCCCCCCAGAATAAGGAATTCTAACCATTACCAATCTCCCAGAAGCTATGGTCTTGAATGAGCATTCTTTTGGCCCACGCTTGGTTCCAGATGGGAGAACCTTTGAGGTTGCTCGAAAGCCTCATTAGAGAGTCCCAAGGGAGAGTGGGGGCATACTTGGCCTTCCAAAGCAAGGCCCAGTGAGAGGAGGGAATAGTGAGCCAACGCCACCAGGTCTTGGCCCCCAAAGCCCTACCCAAGAGGTCAGGATCACGAAGTCCAAGACCGCCTGCATCCTTGGGAGAGTAGAGCTTATCCCAAGCCACCAGAGCCCACTTCCCTCTATTGGCCTTGCCTTTCCAGAGGAAATCCCTCTGAATGGCTTTGATCTGGTTCGATATGGATCTCGAAGTAGCAATGGCTAAAATATTTTAGAGGGGCATGGCCTGAATAATAGAGTGAACTAGGATTAATCTGCCAGCAAGGTTGAGGGACCAAAAGGTCCAGTTAGATAATTTTTTCTTGAGCTTGGAGATGAGATATTCCCAATTTGAGTAGGCCAAAGGCTTTTCCGTAAGGGGAATTCCCAAGTACTTAGAGGGGAAGAAGCTCTTCTGGAAACCAAGGATAAAGGTGATATGATTTTGGATGGTGGTGGGGGTATTGAGAAAAAATATTTTAGACTTGGAATTATTAACAGCAAATCCAAAGGCCAGGGAGAAGTCATCCATAATTTTCTTGAAAGCAAGGGCTTCCTTGGCCATGGGGCATCCCATAAGGAGAGTATCATCCACAAATTTTTGGTGGGTTGAGGGAGGGAGGGTGGGGTAGAGATTAAGGCCAAAGAAGAGACTGCAAGAGGAGGTAGCAGAGATGGACTTGCCTAGACCCTCTACCATGATGAAAAAGAGAAAAGGGGAGAGAGGATCCCCTTGTCTGATTCCCCTCGAAGGGTTGATGATTGAGGAAGGGGAGCCATTAAGAAGGATAGAGAAGAAAGCCCCTGAAACCATAGCCATGATCCACTTGATACAATCTTTGTTGAACCCGAAGGCTTCCAATATGTGTCTAATGTAGTTCCAGTTGATCTTGTCAAAAGCCTTGGACATATCTAACTGGATTAGCATACCCTGTTTTCCCTGATATTTGAGAGAGTGGATGATTTCCTGCAAGAGGATGATGTTGTCCATAGTTTGTCTGCCCTCAACATATCCCATTTGATTTGTAGAGATCAAGAGAGGCAAGAGTGGTTTGATTCGATTAGAAAGAACCTTGGAGATAATCTTGTAGATTACATTACATAGAGAAATGGGTCTAAATTGATCCTGAGTATCCGCTCTGTTAGATTTAGGAATGAGCACCATGAAAGTGGCATTGAGGGAGGGAAAGATGGATTTATTCACTCTAGATTCCTCCACTAAATCATAGACCTCATCTTTGATCGTGCTCTAGCAAGCCTTATAGAAATCAATGGTAAAGCCATCCAGCCCAGGTGCCTTGCCATTTGGCATTGACTAAATAGCCTCTTCCACTTCCTTGATGGTAATCCTTTTTAACAACATTTGATTGTGTTCTCTAGTAAAAATATACGAGATGTTTTTGGTGATCTTCTTGATATGATCCTCATTGTGCTGACCCTCATCGGTGAGAATGCTCAAGAAGTGCTGATGCAGTTCTTCCTCAATTTCCTGATGGGTATTAAGCAGATGGCCCTGCTTATTTTTTAGATTGAGAATCCTCTTATTCTTTTTGTGTTGGATCATGGATTTATGGAAGAAAGCAATATTTTTCTCCCCATCTTTCAGCCATCTGATCCTGGATTTCTGTCTCCAAAGGGTTTCTTCTTGGGAAACCCTATCCTCCCATTGTTTATGTAATTCCATTTCAACGTTTTTGTTTTCCTCTGTCAAGCCACTTTGGATGATTTTTTGTTGAGTTTCTTTCATTTTTAGTTCTAGGACTTTTTTCTCCGTTGTGATGTCTCTGAAGGTTTCCTCGTTCCATTTTTTTAATTCTTGCTTGATAAATTTTAGTCTCTAATGAAAGATTTGCATCTTGCTGCCCTACTGAGGGGGTGAAGAGGCCCACCATTCCTTGATTCTGTCTTGGAAATCAAGGTGGGAGAGCCAAAACACTTCAAACCTAAAGGGGGTGTTCTTCGGCCTCTCGGAGATCTTAATGCTTAGAACGATCGGCCAATGGTCCGAGCCAACTTGCAGAGCTATACTGGCCTTTATTTCCATAGAGAAGAGGAATAATTCTTCTGAGAGTAGAAAGCGATCAAGTCTAGAGGAAATTTGTCACTCACCTCCTCTCCTGTTATTCTAGGTATAGATGCCATTTTTAGTGGGAATGTCGATGAAGCCCAGGTCATCTATCATGTTTTGGAAGGCTTGAGAGTCTGAATCTAATCTTCGAAGGCCACCCCTTTTTTCCCCCAAGTTTAGGATCATATTGAAGTCACCAGTAAGAATTTGGTACCTATGATCGAGAGGTTGGAGGAATGAAGTGAGATGACTGAGCCAGGCCAGGCGATCATGAACAGTATGGGGACCGTAAACATTGGTAATACCAAGTTTTTCTTTTGTTCCTATGATTTGTAGAATTGTGGTGAGTGCATGTCTGGAGGCAAAGGAGTCAATTAGATGAAACCTACAGTTATTCTAGAATGTGGCTATGCCTCCAGTAGTGCCTGAGGCGGCAATGGCTACATGACTGTACTACTTTTTAAAGCAGGCTTGTTGGATATACATCATTTCAGTTAGTCCACTTTTTGTTTCTTGTATCATTAGAATATCCATTTTTCCTGAGGTAACCTTGGATTTGAGGATCCTTTTTTTTGTAGGACTATTGAGTCCCCTTATATTCCAAGATGTGCAGATCATGATAAAATATTGGGTGTTAGAGATAGAACCTTTACCTTGCCCACATTAATGAGTTTGATGTCGAGATTTTGGAGGTGTTGGTTGTTTTTTTTCCTTCCTCTTCTTTTGGGCTACCCTTCTGTGCTATGGTTGTTGGCTTTAAGGTTCGCTCTGATCCCTCTGGATTGATTTTTTCCTTTGCTTTGTTGTTCCCTTTGTTTTTGGAAGTTTTGTTACAGAGTATATGCTTCTTCAATTCTTTGGAGGTAGTCTTCTGGTATACCCTCAAACCCTTTTGGGGTCCATTCCTTTGCGATCTTCTACAGGTCCATTCCCATCAGGATGTCCTCTATTTCTTTTTCCTCTGAGGTATGTAGGTCTTGTGTAAAGTCCATCTCATTTTCCACTTGAGTTACTTGTTCAATTTGAGAGAGATTGCATGCGCTTTCCATGTCTGTATCCATTTCCCTATTCTGTTCATTGTTTTGCTCCTTGTTGTTGCTATACTGACCTGTTTCCTCTGTTGAAGGAGAAAGGATCTCATATCTATTTTGATGTGCCTGCTTTGTTGTTTCTCTTCCTGTATTGTTCCTTCTGCTTTGCCTGCTTTTTTTATTTACTTTGATGAATCCTTGCTCGTTCTTCATGCTTGATGGACTTTCTTTTGGAGGTGGATGGTTCTGTGGGCAGTCTCTAAATAGATGACCATGTTCGTGGCATTTCCTACAACGAAATGGTATATGCTCATAGTCCACTGCTTGAGTCCAGGTTTCATCTCAGAAGTTCAAGTTGATGGCTGTAGGAAGGGCGCCAGAGACATCAATATAAGCACAGATTCGAGCATATGAAATATAATGACCATTCTTAGTGCCCTCTGACATCTTGATGTATTCTCCCAGACTGTTGCCAATGGCTTGTAGAACCGAGGGTGCCCAATAGTCTGTGGGGAGAGAATAAAGTATGACCCAGACTGGGACTTGAGTGAAGTCTTATTTTCAGGAGTGAAGTTCTCCTTCTATAATCTCATGTACAGACCTGCTGATTTGAAGAAATAGGGACCCCCTTTGAAGATTTTATCCTTGTCTGCCAGGAGATCAAATACTATAGTGAAGAAACCCTTCGATCCGAGTTGAATTTCTATAGCCCCTTTAGATTTCCATTTAGCTTGGATCTAGCCTTTAAGGGCTCTTTCTGAGGGCCACATTCCCATAAATTTATAGATGATGGCATGTTATTTCATGTACTCTCTGTAGACCTCTATATATGGATCTTGAATGATTATTTCTGGGATTTCCGAAGCTTTTGTGTGGCAAACATGTGTATTTTGATTCTTATCCTAGTTCGTTTTCTTAGCCTCAGAGTTTTTGCCATCCTGGTTCTTTGACAGGTGTGTTGTCCGTTCAGAATCCCCTGTCTTATCTTGATGACCACTGGCAGAGGAGGCCTGTTTGGGACCGTGGTTATCTTTGTCTTTTTCCTGACAAGGGGAGCTCGGACGTAGCTCCAGATCTGACTGCAGGGAGGCTGAAGATTTTATCAAGCGTGTGAAGAACGAGAGGTTAGGAGTGTGGGAGGAGCCCACAACCTGTTCTTTGAAAGAGGGCCCCACGTGGCGAGCATTCTGCTCCATTGTAGATGCCACAGAGGGCAAGAACAGTGCAGCGTCGGGCCACACGTGTAGAGCCTGCAGCAAACCAGGGCGGCCGCAGAGGAACCCAAGGGATAGGGCAGAAGCTAGGGTTTTTCCACAGTGTAATAGTTACTCATGCTCTCCTCTCAGATTTTTTTTCCCCCACCAATTCCTCAAATTCATAAGTATTAAATAGAAATGTTTTTTAATAAAATCATGATAATATATACTTAAGTTTATAACTTTTTTTTAAGTAAAAAATCCCTGGCTTTACCTATACCAAAATAACATGTATGTAAATTGAAAAAATGTCATATATACTCTCATAAATTTTTATATGGTCTTTATTTTTTAAAATTTATAATTTATTATAAATTACTATATATAAAACTAAAAATTATAATAATAAATATTTTTTTATTTAAATAAAATATAAAAAATGATTTAAAGATGAAAATTAAAATTTATAAATAAACATAATATTAATAGTTTTTTTTTTGAAATTTTGATGATAATAAAGATTATAATTCATGGAGAAATCAGAGGGAAAGCCCTTGAAAATGTAAAGTGATATGAGTTTGAGGTCATAGGTTCAAATCTTTATGTGAGTTTAGTGGCAATTTATTACTAAACTTGTCCAATTGTAAATTCTTTTTCAAAAAATGAAAAGTTTTAACTAATTTCTAAAATCTATTAAAATAAATTATTGTAAAGTAATAATTAAAATGTAAAATAAAAGAAATTTTTACATTTTCAAATACTAAAATAAATAATATAATTATTATGAAATACTAGAATTTCTATCTAAGATTCATGCATCTTCTAATATTACATTCAACATTTGATAAGGAATCTTCTAATATTACATTCAACATTTAAATCCTTATCAAGAAAGATGCTTGCTTTCTTCTAATTTTTTTCTTTAATTATTTTTGAAATAGGTAGTAAAAAGAAAAATAACATTAAAGATTGTCAAGTAAAAATTTTGAAAATTGAAAATCTTATTTATTTTTTTTATCTTTCATTATTAGTAAGATTTTTTCAATAAAAACTAAGAAAAATTTCCTAAACTCAAAACCATATTATTCCTAAATTGAATTTGAATAATAATAATATATATAATCTTTCAAATAATAGAATAATTATAATTAATTAACTTATGACCTAGTTATATAAAACTATTTATTTTAGATATGAATTAATATATAGTTAGAAAAAAAGAAGAGAAAAAAAAAACTAAATAACATGTTGTTTTTTTTACAAGAACGGGTATGAGTTTGTATTAAAAAGTGGCCAACTGCCTTCATTGGTTACAATATGTCGGGCCTAGCCCGTAGTCTTTCTTCCATGGTCTGCTCATAGGCCCCAAGTTTTGAGAATCCACAGTTTTTACACGAGACTAGAGAGTCTATCTTTGTTGTTGTTAAAACATATAAACACAGGGGTGATGCGAAATGATGCGAGGTTGCCACATTGAAATTGTAGAATAGGAATCCCACTCCTCGGTTCATCTACCGGAAGAAGGCAGGAAGAGATAACAACACTGTTGGCCCAGGATACACTTCTTTATTGTTTTCTTTAATAAGATACAGAAGGGAAGCTTGCAGTTCGAAAAGATTTCACCATGTTTCTAATTCTTAAAACTGCTCTAGCCAATCTGAGATCTTCCGGAGAGGAATTCTCCACTAAAATTTTAATGATAGACTGAGAATCTCCTATAACACTTAATTCTGAAGTGCCGATGGCCTTTGCTTGCTTAAGCCCCTGCAGCAGTGCCAAGGCTTCAGCTTGGATGCTGGTGGAATGTCCAAGACCCCAGGCATACTTGGTCACAGTTATGCCCTCCTTGTTCTTTATAATTCCTCCTGCCCCAGCCAAACCGGGGTTGCCTTTCGCTGCCCCATCAAAGAATAAACAATATCTGGCTTGTCTGGTGAGCAAGTCTGATAGTTCATGTTCCTTCCCTCTGAATTGCCACTCTTTTATATTCTTGTGTTGCCTTGCTTCGCCAGAGAAGTGTAGGCCCAACGAGCCACCCCAATCTAGATCAGTTTGTGATAAGTTCACTTCCGATAAGTGCTCACCCAAATTTTCTTTCCAGAGGCTTTTGAATTTGATGGAGATGCGCTGAGGATTTAATTTTTCATCCCTAAACACTCTTCTGTTGCGCTCAAGCCAGATTTGCCAGCATATGAATTTTGGCAAAGTGAACCATGCTGCTTTAAAATTTTCGTTTTTTGGAAGAGTTCTTGGATAACAAATCTGCCAGTTAGCAAATATGTCAGAAATGTGCACAGGAAGAGAGAACTATGTTTTCCAATAGTTCAAGAGGGTCTGCCAGATTTCTCTTGCAAATTTACAATCCAGGATGATGTGCTGAGCACTCTCTTCGTTTTCGTAGCATAGATGGCATATAGATGGGCCTTGAAAGCCTTTTTTCTTCAGTTTATCCTCTGTTAAGATTCCTCTGTGGCAGAGTAACCAACATAAAATGTCTACCTTAGGCATCGACTTGTATTTCCACAACCCCTTCCATACTGCTGGGTCGGGGGCGACATAGGGGCGTTCCTGCAGGCATTTGTACCCTTGCGCGACTGAATACTTACTTGGGGCGGCTCCCCATCCCCGTGCATCTTTTTTGCCTGTGCGTAGGGGTGCTTTTCCATTTAACAATGATAGCAGGAGTTGAATGGCCTGCGTTAACTCTGGAGGTACGGGGGGAAGGTTCCAACGCTGCCAGCAGCTATCTGTCCACCATGAAATATCCCACAGGGTAACACACCCTGAGTTATCCAACCATTGTCGCAGCGCGTGGAGGGAGCTGTGCGATGCTATGGGAGGATGCAGCATGATGCTGTCATCCCAGATCTTTATGTCCTTACCATTGCCCGGTATCCAGAACGCTCGATCTTTGATAAGAGAGACTGCCTTATGACAGCGTTTGACCAGGTGCGATCCAGTCATGGGAAGAGAAGTATCCAGTGATCTTATCCTTTTCCCCGTGAGGTATTTCCTCCAAAGGGCTCTTTGCGCCCAGCCTGGATGCGGAGCTATGATTCGCCAGAAGAGCTTGGCCCCCATGGAAATATTTTGGAAGCCAAAATCTTTGAAGTTAAGGCCTCCTTCCATCAAAGGCTTGCAAATTTTCTCCCAGCTGACCAATGGGATTTTTTTGTCATTGAGATTGCCCCCTTTCCAAAAAAACTTACGGATGAAGGCTTCCAATTTTTTTATAATGCCAGAGGGTGCTAGGAGCACAGAAAATTGAAAGATGGGGAGACTGCTGAGCACTGATTTGATTAGGACGGTTTTGCCTGCAAGGTTTAACCAAGAGAAACCCCAAGCTTGAATTTTTGCCTTAAATTTGTCCAATAGAGGAGCCCAGTCTCTACTGCAAACTAGATTTCGAAAGATGGGAAGGCCAAGGTAGATGAAGGAGGACCAGCTAAGAGTGGCATTAAAGCCCATAATTCTGGAGATGGCAACAAGAGTGGGAACATAAATGTTCCAACAGAAATCTTTACATTTACCTTTGTTTAAGCTGCTTCCTGTAGCTTCACTAAAATCATCTAACACCTCCTTGAACCTTAAAGCAGACCTTGCTGAGGCAGCCCCTAGAAGGAGGGTGTCATCTGCGAAAAGAGTATGGTTCACATTTTTCACCCCTCTGGCTATATTAAGCCCCAAGATCTCCTGGTCTGCCAATTTCTGATCTAGGAAGAAGCTTAGAGCAGAAACTTGGAGAACGAAAAGCAGTGGAGAGAGGGGGCAGCCTTGCCTGAGCCCTCTTGAGGCTTTGAAGAAGCCAACTGCCCTCCCATTCACCAAGGGGGAAATCCAAGGGTCAGCTATGCAAGCTCGAATCCAATTTACAAACCCCAGTCCAAAGCCAAACTTTTTCAAGGCTTCCCATAGGAAACTTTGCCTGACACGATCGAAGGCATTTGCCAGGTCTAATTTGATCACCACACCCTTCTCTTTACGAAGTTGGCTTGAATGTATCACCTCTTGTACCAGGATGTAGTTGTCGACAATCTGTCTCCCCTGAACAAATCCACCTTGATTCTCAGGTATGATTGTTGGAAGGATGCCTTTTAACCTATTTGCAATTACCTTTGTAATTAGTTTGTATCCAATGTTGCAAAGGGAGATTGGGCGAAACCGGTTGAATTCTTTTGCACCCTTTTCCTTGGGAATAAGGGCAAGAAAGGCAGAGTTGGTGCTGCCCCCAATTTTTTGACAATTTTGTGATTTCAGAATCATCTTGTAAAGATATTTCTCCACTATCTGCCAGCAAGTTTGAAGAAATCTGGCCGTGAAGTCATCCGGGCCTGGGGCTTTGTCAGGCTCCATACTGTCTAGAGCCTCTTTTATTTCTTGGATGGAAATCTTTACTTCGAGCTGCTGATTAATAAAATGGGAGATCCTTGAAGGTATCGCCTCCAAAAATTTGGAATTTGGGTCAGACTCTCCCTCTTCTTTGTAGAGATTTTGGAAGTGGTTGAAAGCTACCTTCTTTATGCTCTCATTGTCCTTGTGGATCAAATTGCCATCTTTGATTTCTGCTATAGAATTAAAAATTTTCCTTGCTTGAGCTTGTTTATGGAAGAAGGCAGAATTTCTATCACCCGCTTTGAGCCATAGACTCCTGGATTTTTGTCTCCAGTGCTCTTCCTCTGTGAGGCAGGCTTTGTGGTAGATTTGTTGAAGCACCGCCTCCTTGTCTAAAACTTCAGCGGTGATTTCTACATCCTCATTTTGGGCTTGATGCTGAATAAGATTGTCTTGGGCCTGCTTTCTCTCTTGAGCAGGGGTGGGAAGAGCTTTGGCCCATGTTTTGAGGGCAGCTTTCAATCTTCTAAGCTTTTCTTCCCAGATGAAGAAGGGAGAACCCTTCACTGGCATTTTCCATCTTTCCTGAACCAAATTCAAAAACTCGGGCTCCTTAACCCATAGAGCGTTGAACCTGAATGGGATGGGACCCAGATCCTTGTGGCCTGACATCTCTAACAAAATGGGCTTATGATCTGAGACACTGCATGGAAGGATGTGCAATCTGGATTCTAATCCAAGCAAAAGAAAAGAACTCTGCACCAAACATCTATCAAGTCTAGCAGCAATATGACCAGGGCCTATTCTTTTATTGGTCCAGGTGTACTTACCGTTAGCTGGAGGGATATCGAGTAGATACCAGTCCTGCATGAGGTCTTCCACCCACTCCCTTGCTGGGTCCCTTATGATTGTGCCTCCTCGCTTTTCAACCGAGCGTAGAGTAATGTTTAGGTCACCTGCAATAATGAGGTTTCCCAGGTTCTCAATCTCCCCCAGTTGTCTAATGGAGTCCCAGCACTCCCTTTTGTCCCCTATATTATTAGGTACGTATACATTGAACAGGCAGATAGCCTCCCTTGTTTCTACAGAGTGTAGCTTCAAGAATAGCCAATGGCTGTTGTGCACCTCTGTGACTAGTCTGAACTTGAGGGGGTTCCAGAGAGAGCCCAATCCCCCAGAGGCTCCCCTTGATGATACTGCTAGTCCGCTGCTTCCCTTCCAAAACTTTTTGCTGGTTTGGAGTAACTCCTTGTCCTCCATTTTAGTCTCCTGGATCAGAAGAATGTCTGGGGTTTCTCTTCTTATTAGACTTCTCACTACTTCTTCTTTTACTTTACTCCCCATTCCTCTGCAGTTCCAGGAGATGGTCTTCATCATTTATTTCTTTGATGAGAGGCTCCCCTGGAGCCATGAGCTTGATTTTTAACCATCTTCATATTCTTGCTGAGGAGTTTTTCCAGTGTGGGCTGACTACCCTGGAGCTTTTCTTTGTAGGTTTCCTGATCTCTCTTTTCTCTTGCAGATTTACGGCCCCTTGCAGATCTTCTGACCGAAGTCTGCGTGTCTCTGATTTCTCCATCTTCCTCGGACTCCTCTAAGTCATGTTCCTCCTCGGAGGCTTCTGTTTGCTTTTCTTTTTCCCTTGCCATGATGCTCTCTTTGGGTCTTATTCCTGCTGAGGTCGATTTTTCTGCTGGTTTGACGGGCCTCTTCTCTTCCCTGAGAGCTTCTTCAGTAGAGCTTGGGATCTCGTACCTATTTTCTTGACTTCTTGACGAGGATACATTTTGGGAAGCGGCAGGTTGAGATCCTTGTGCCCCAGATTTCTTGTAGTTTGTCTTTGGCCTCTTGACTTGGTTCCATCCTTCCTCCTTTCCTTTTTCTTGTTCGCTTTTATTCGGGCATCCTCTAGCAAAATGGCCGTAAATGTGGCATTTGCGACATTTGAAAGGGAGCTGTTCGTAGTCCAGAACTTGAACATGCGTCCAGCTTCCAACCTTTAGTTTGATGGCCTCCGGAAGACCCACCTCCAGATCTACCTTGACACAGATCCGGGCGCAATCATATTGATCGTTGTTGTTGGCTCTGTCTATGAACTTGCCCAATGTGTTGCCAATATGTTTGAGGGAGTCCCAATTCCAACAGTGTACCGGAAGATTAGGAAGTCTAACCCAAATGGGGACTGCCGATGGAACATCCATAGCTGGATCAAAGTCTGGGGTCCATTTGTTGAGATAGAGACCCTGAGGTCCCATGAAATAGGGTCCATTCCTGAAGATCAGGTCTTTATCCTCCTTAGTATTGAATTCGAACAGGAAGTAGCCTCTTCCAAGAAAGTACGAAGTGACTTTATTCTTGATCAGCGGAATCCAATTCTTGACGACCCAGTTTTCGGTTGATTTAGGTGAGGGCCAGAGACCCGTAAATTGACCCACCAGGGCACGATCTGCTAGAGAAAAGGCAACCTGGATCGGTCCCTCAGGAGGTAGGTTTACCTCCAGTACATCATCGAGCTTCTTAACGAACTTTGAGGCGTCAGGCTTCTTCTTATTAGGCAGCGAAGAAATCAAGGAAGAGAAAGCGGCAGAGTCATCCGAAGGGGAAGACTGAGAGGGCCCGAGAGGCGAGCCTTGGGTCTCCATAGTCCAGATCAGAAGCACACCTTTCCTGCTCCAGACAAGAGAGGCATCACCGAGACCGAGCAGAGTCAGAACCAAGGTGCAGCAAAGGATCTGGGCAGCAGATCCGAGCAAAGGACGAGCCACAGATCAAGATAGAGGGGGCGCAGCTCTGGAGGGGCCAGAGGCGAGATCGGGAGCCTAGAGGGCGGATCCAATCAGATCCACGATGGATCGAGAGCTCTTGAGGCCGTGAGGGCTGAGGCTGCAGCACGGAGGGCCGTGAGGGCAGTTCCCATGCACTGGCTGCGCAGGGCAACGGAGTAGGCGTAGAGAGCTCGATTTTTTCAAGAGTTTTTATTTTAAACTATTTTATTTTTCA
>JAXQQM020079676.1:0-165011 GCA_034641835.2 Pinus albicaulis
AAAATAAATCTTACGCAAGGCAAGTGAGAAAACAACTTAGGTTCTCCCATCCATTGCCATGTTTTTTAGGTAGTACATTCGCATCTGACCCTAGGTCTATAATTTCCTGGTCCATTTCATAATCACCAGTCTGCGCAGTTAATCGCATCTCCTGGCCGGTGAGTCTCTTCTTCTCATAAAGTTTGTGCACATCCTTAATCTTCATGACTGGGTCTTCTTTCCTTGCGCAATCGTCGAGTGGGGCTTGGAGGTTTTCCACAGCCTGTTGATTGCGCAATAGCTTCATGCATCCCTGCAGGAACGATTTGACCTCATCTTTAATTCTACTATTTGGAGCCGATGTTTTGTCTCGAGCACAATCTTGTCAAGCTGCAAGAGAGGTCTCCTTCTCCTTTTGTAAGTCCACTCCTTCCAGTTTAGTAGCTACTTTACAGATCAAAGACTCCGTTTTAGCTTTTTTTGCCAACCCCTCGGTGGCCATACCACTGCGTGTTGTCACATTAATGCTCAACCCCTCTTCCCAAGGTTCCACCTTAACTCGTTGTACATTTTTTGTAGGATTTTGCTGCTTTTCCTGCACCTTGGCCATCAGAATCATGCAGTCCTCCATCACATGGTCCAACTTTCTGCAATATCTATAGGATTTTCGAGTTGGTTTCATGCACTCCCTCACAAAGTGACCTACTTCCCCATAGTTATAGCAGATCAGTTGGCCTCTACCCCTACCTGTGCTTCCCCATTGTCCCCCTCCCCTGCCTCTAGCCCGGGAACCTCCTATACTTGTACGCGATATAGGTGATGAGGGTTCCGATTGTACCCTATATAGGTTTCCCCGATCGATCATTAGATCATACGTTTGACAGTTCTTTTCATCATGTCCTAAGACCTACAAAACCTACACCATTGTTGTTTTACTTCTAGGATGTATGTGGCAAGGAGGGGGTAGTGGTTGGTATCATGCAGCCCAACAATGTGGCAGTCATTGCACCATAGTGCTGGCCCACTTAGTCTTGCAGCTTCCCTAGGGCACAACGAGCTGGGGCCCCTGGCTTGCATTTAGTATGCAAGTAGCAGACAATTATCTTTGGTGGTGCCATTTACCCTGCATCGTATGCACCATCTCTCAGTACTAGCCTCTATCCCTTGCTCCTTGCATGGATTCTGAATCTCCATGTGCATTGCCTCTAGCTGGCCCTGTATCTATTGTACTCCTAACTAGGTGTCATCTCTTGGTGTAGCTTCTAGTTTCATGGTAACATCCAAGGCCTTCTCCTGTGTTTCAATGGCCTGATGACCCATAGGTATGCACAGGTGGGGCAACAACATAGCAATAAACCACTCTGTGTGCTTCCTGTCATCATACTAGAATCCTCTTTCTTTGATTACCTTCTTTAATCATTGATTTGATTCCCATACGAACTCAGAAGGTCCTTGCTTAAAATCCTTTAGGTCGTTTGTTGTCTGAGAGTAGGACTTAGGTTTCTTGAACTGCTGCTTCAGTGCATTCTTGATTTCCTCAATATTCACGTTCACATGTTGGTCAATGTATCCCATGTACCAGTCCAAGGCTCTCCCCTCAAAAGCAAGGGATAACTGTGCCCATTTCACCAAAAACCAGAACCAATCCATGTCCTCATCACCCATGCCCTTAAAGGTAGGTAGCTTCATGTGTGAGGCCATATCGTCTTATGGTGGGGGTAGAGGTGAGTTTTTTCCCCTATTCAGGCTCGAAGGTGGCATAGATGGATGGCTATGCGTAGCAAATTTTCTTACTGGACTATAGATAGATCAATCCCCTTCTTGGTTACTTCTGTAGTACTTACCACTGCATGTTGTACCGTCACTCTGGTCGGAGCTCATTCACTCTGTATGGCTACAAAAAATACTTTTTTTGCACAACAGGATCTTAATCAGTAATGGAAATGTTTTCAAAAACTTACCCCGAAAACCCTTGAAGAACCTCCTCTCTACTTCTGAATAGGATACAAATTGGTCGACTGCAAATTCTATCACAAATCATCCTATCACACTGTCCACCCTATGATCTACTGTGTGAGTGATGCTTTTATCAGTATTTTCTAACTACAGGATTCGCTCTGGGGTCCGTTGTGTTACTCGTTTGTCTTTCCAACACTTCTGAAACTCAATAAGCCTTGCAAGCCACTCTTGGAGCTCGATCGCAATCATTAAAAAGAGAATTTCATAGATCTCTGTGAAGATGTACTTATTCTTCCACTCCTTTGTGGTCAACTTCTTACTACGATTTTCTTTTACTGCGAATTCCTGAGCCTTTTTCTAAAACCACTCATATATTTTTTTTCTCTCAGGTTTCCAATATGGCCTTGGCATTACCCGATCTCTCTCAATTGCTCTCGGTCCCAGCAATGGAACCATTTGTTGGCTAAAGGGGTCTTGAACCAGGTTTAGAGGTTAAGGTTTTCCAACAAACCCTTATACTACTGGCCCTTTCGGCAGTGATGTGCTTGCACAGGCCAAAGTCTCACCCGAAGTAGTATGGGAGGGTGCTGGAACCAGGTTTCCGCACCCTGGGAGAGAGAAAGTAAGTCAAGCTAGTTCGCAACTATTAGATCTATAAAGCAAGAGGCTATTCGCAGGAGCCTCAGTAAATAACCAAAAGACAACTTATCAGATCTAATTAACATATTTGCATCCAAGGAAAATTTTAGGGGCTAATACTAGCAAGTGGGCTAATTTTCAATGCTTTTTCCAAAAAAAAGATTCGCTAATTTCCATTTTTTTGAAAATTGATTCGCCCAATTTTTATAGTATAAAATTATTTTACCCTAAAAATCGCCAAAATTTTATATATACTAAAATAAAATAATTATAAACCTAAATATTTTCACAAAAATAACATACAAAAATTTACAATTTACATATTGGGGACTAGTAAGATTCACTAGGTTTTCTAAACTTTAAGATAAACTTCCATCCTTAAAATTTTCCCTGTTCGCATCATGTGCGTACTATCGGCTATAATCGTAGAAAAACAAAATCGCAACAAATTAACAGATCATAGATACATGTACCATAAATACAGATAATCCACAACTACTAACATATAAATAAACATATAACTCAAGTTCACATCAACCATAAAGAACAGATTCAGATAACACCGGATATCCACAATACTTCCGCATATACATATCATTACCCAAAATCCTCTTACATTCCCAATAACCACCTGCGCACAAAGCCAACATGGCTGCACATAGTAGGACAAAGGATCTCCGCGCACACAGCTAATAGGAGTCCTAACCCAAACAACACTACCATAGATCTAACAATTCATACTTCACATTAAACTTTATTCATTCCTACCTATGACTCAAAAAAGTTCATCTATTTATAATGATTTAGCCTACGCATCCAATGGTCTGCAAACTGTGGTTTGCAGACTCTTGGTCTACCCTTGACCCATTTAAAATGTGTTAGGGGCTTTGACCCACCCAAAAACCCCTGTGTTAGAGTAAAAAATACAAAATTATACAAAAATGGACAAAATTCATAGCCTTTGGGAGACCCTGCTCCAACAAATTTTAAAGGTGCTAGACACATGTTTTGATGTAGAATACTCTAGAAGAGTCTATATTGTTACTCTAGTTATGAGTTGATTCAGTCAAAATTAACCACTAGTAGGCTATCGGGTTGTGTGATTATCGGGCCACTAGGAGGAAGAGGAATTTCATTCTTTCAAGAGAATTTTGTTCGATAGATGAGAAAAGATATCCAGGAGAGATAGGAGGTAGAGAAAATAGAGAGTATTTTTTCATTATAGCAGCCCAAGGGCCACAGACATTAATTATTTGTACCTGCATCCATATTTCCAAGCAGAGAAAGAGAGCAAAGTGGCCTCACCTTCCAATTGTGTTTTCTCCCAAAAGGGTTTCCCAGAGAGCATATATTGTGTCTTGTGTATGTGTGTTAGCTTATTTTTTCATTCTCTACTTTTTTGAATAATTTCCATTTGCATGCATGCACTAATTACAGTAAAATATACAAATCTAGAATTTTAATAACACTGTAATAGTGTAATATTTTTGTGTTTTAATATATTATTATCAGATATGTTGTGATGAACTAGCTAGTGGAATATCCATGAAAATTTACGTATCAATCAACAACAACTAACAAATATATCAAATAACTTCAAGTTTAGCTCTAGACCACTTGACCTAACCATTGGGGTTCAAAAATTTCGGGCATTGGGTACCACCTAGGAAGAAAGTCTACTTGCCTCTTAGCCTAAAGGAAAGAGAGAGGTTTTTGGTACTAGGCTAGCCCTCAATATAGACTCATTTAAGATCATAACAAAGTTACTCTATTCCAGAGTGTCAACATGTCAATTTACGAGACTTGAACTTGGGTGAGGAGGATAACATCTATTCTACCAATGCATAAAAGAAGAATGAACTTCAACCTTCTCCTTCTCATCTCCTCCTCTAGCTTCAACTTTTCCTCATTCTTCCACTTTAAAATTCATCCAAGAGAGTCTACAAGCAGTGATTATTGAAGAGCTCGAAGCATTGGAAGACATCGTAAAGAAGGTATATGATGAAATCACAAATTTTCATAATGTGAAAACCTCTCTAATAAAAATAAAAAAGGAATTACAAGACACGGGGAAGTTGATAAGATTAGTGTTCTCAACAATGGATTATATCTAGGAGTGGAACACAAAGTATTCTAATGCACCAACAAAGTTTCCGAAGAAGCATAGGTTGGATGTCGAATTCAATAGGGTGGAGGTGAGAATGTATGTGAAATCACATGAAATATTGAGAAAAATCATGGTTACAATAGTATCATCTTATTAGAATTTTCACAATTGATTAGAAGCCCTAGTCAAAGTATATAAACTACTTTTTATTTGTGCACTAGGGGAAGCGAGCCGAGGGGAGGAGATTAAATGAGAATTTTGGATATCATTAGATCTTGTGAGACAAGTAGTTATGTAGAAGAATTTGGAGGTTACAAAGGATGTTATCATTTAGTACGTTGTGGAGCCTGTAAGGTTACATACCAATATAACAATGTTATTGAACTAGATGAAAACAAAGCAAAGGCATTACTTCTTGACACCTTTGAATTTAGAGTGAGATATTAGCAGGTAGCAGACACTGAAATAAAGGCCATGGGGAAGGTGATATTCATCTTCTTCAGAGATAAGTTTGGTGTTGTGTATAACACCTTGCTCGCTAAAAGGGATAGTTAGTTTGTGTAGCTCGAATAGGTGTTATAGTCTTAAGTGATGTCAATGAGGCTAAGAAAATAAATTGATTAATTATATCCAAGGCGAGTTTACTTTATAAGGGGAAAATTTCTTAATTAGATTTATTAACCATTTTTTAATTATTTTCATAATTCTAACTTAGGTAAATGGGTTAATTAATCAGTATCAATTGAGACAAGTTGATTTATCTCTAGTGAATCTTAAAAAAGTGACTCGATGGAGTCAAGATAATCTTAAGCATCGATTGTGATTAGATCGTGCTCCTTAATTCATCAATGGGAGATTATAAGAGGAAATCAATGGGTCTCTTGGAGATAAAAAATCAATTGAGCAAGGGATGCACAATGATAGTGTGGGAGACACTAGCAGTAGGGTTTCAACAAGAGAAAATGAGGAGAGATTTTCCAGAGAAAATTCTTCACAATGATTCAAATTTTCTAAGAGACAAAAGGAGGTTGAATTATTCTACTGAAAAGAAGCTAAAATTAATAGAGTGATTTTCCAGTTTATCAATGCGATTTATCAAAGGTTTATTTTGTGTTTCCAGTTTCCAAAGAAATTTACTAGAGGCAATGTGAATAGGCTTAGGAGTTGCAGGAGGCAGAAAAAATTGTAGGATCAATTTTCTGGAGGCATAGTGAATTGCGAGAAAGGAGAGTGCACATTTCTAATGGGAAGTGCAAGTTCACAAAGGAAAATAAAATATCTTAGTAGAGGATGATTTAATTTACAGAGGGTAAATTTTGTGAGTGGAAGTGAAGAAAGCAATTTGTTGAAGCTTTGCACGTGTTAGGAAAGTCTTTTATGTACACTTTAAATTTTTTGAATAAATAAGGATATAAACCCTCATCTATAGAATTTTATTTCCCCACATTGGATTTTTTCCAGGGGAATTTTTTTGAAAAATATTGGTGTCAATTTTTTGTCTAATCTTTTCTCAGTTCATGTGGTTTATTATTTGGTGAAATTTGTAGTTGTATTACTATTCAATATTTCTAGTAACTAGTTTTATTAGGCAAATAATATAAAATATAAGTGAATAATTACTAGAATAAAAATAATATAATTTTCACAGATCTATTTGTGGATGATTCTGCTTCATATTGGAAAATTTCTTCCTAAATATGGCCTTGCGTTAGTTCCTCATATCATCCAGAAAATTCCTCAAAACGTTGATGCATGTGAGTGTGCCCACTTTCAACTCACTCTTGATAATACATTTCCCCACTCTACACCTGTGTCCTCTGACACGACATTGAGGTAGGGGAAATTTGTTTGATAGTATAAAATATATCCCATTGTTTGAGAGTCTTGCACTGAAAGTATATCCCATTGTTATGATATGTTCCAGACAAGGTATGACTTAGAAAAGATTCTAGAAAGGTTCTCACAATTGAGGATGATACCTTGATATCCTTAACCCACTTCCTCGAGAAAATGTTGCGCCATTATGAAATAAACTTACCATGAATTCCCCTAGAGAATCCAAATTTCACTACTAAACCACTGAACCAAAAATGGAAATTGTCAGGACACAACAGGGGGTAGGGGGCACAACTGCATTACCAAAATCTATGAACTAAGACTCCACCATTAGAACCATAGTATATGTTTGGATTACTTAATTTCCCCACGCCTTGTGCCCATATAAGTATCAACACAACTCCCATCCATTTACCACTAAAAAAATATAAACAATTGATTCCTGAATGGGGATAACTCAAACATGATTTTGGATAAGTCGAGACAAAAAAGAAAAGGAAAAAAATAACTAAACATAAGTCCATAAAAAATTCTATAAACACCAGAAAGGGACCTTGTAATAATCTTCACAAGGTGAGACCAATTCACCTTCCAAGTGAAAATTGATAAACCCAAAATCAGTGACACATGAAATGATTAAAAAATGTATAAGGTTAGGGACAACCACAAGGACCTGAAACTTAATCATCATTAAAAAAAAAGAGATAAAAGAACTAGAACCTCCTTACACCTTGAAACAACAACATCAATAATTTCCTTACTTGCATCCTACAAGTGCTAACCGACTTGTAAATAGAGAAGCATAATATACCGATACCAAAGTCGAGAAGAAATAAAATGTTACCCATGGGTTAGTGCTTTTCTATAAAAGTGAAATAGAAGGTTTTTTTTTTTAATTGAAGAACTAGCTGGGTTGCCTTTGTTCTGATACATTTGAGCCCTAAAGCAATGAAAAACCACCACCACCAAAGAAAAAAACTCCAACTTTCATACATTTAATGATATAAAATCCCATTAATAATATGGACTTTTAGTCCATTGATGATAATTAACCATATTAAGGACAAGTTTCCAGATCCCCATGCTCTTAATCAAGTTAGGACGATGACAACTTGCCACCCCCACCATTATCTCAAGAGTGACCTCATCCAAGGCTAAATAATTTGTTAGAACTAGCAACAAGTATGAACCTTTCAATGGAGATTATGGCATAATATTCCAAGTATATTAAAGAGAAGTAGATGTCTCTTTCGATCCATGATTCACTATTAGGTCTACAATTTTGTTTCTTATTCTTCGTATATGAAGAAACATGAACACTAAATTTTCTGTGATTAGAGAAATTATATAATCCGAGTTGTATTCTAGTCATCAACTTGAGGAAAAATTTTAAATATAAGTGTCATATTTTATCTTCCTTGGAATATTAATAATAATTCGCATGTCTCCCATTAACAGAAGCTTGTGAGCCCTTGAGCACATGCACTCTCCATGCGCATGTTGAGTCCCATCAATTCTAATAAATTATTAGTGCGTATGTCCATCGTTCTTAAATATATGAAGATAGGAATGCATCTACAATATCTAATAATTCCACCAAAAATGGATGGACCCGAGTTCCTTTTCTAGGCTTCTTCAAAATTAATTTTTGGAAAGAGAATGGGGTGGGGGGGGGGGGGGGGGCGAGGAGATCAAACTCAGGGGTTGGGAAGGAAACTAATATAATAAAATCGTAGCCTTAAACCCTGATGCTTGCCAATATTAAGAGGACCAAGGAAGATAAAGGATGGATTCTCTGATATGGTTGGTAAATGAATTCTAGACAAAATGTGAAGGGAGATATATTCCTTTGAATATTATTTGATTATGTTATTTCTATGTCCCTTAGAGAAGAAAACCAGTGCCAAAGTCCATATATGGTTCAGGACATAATTTGAAAAGGCCTGAGAAATCCAATTGGCAAACGTGTTGAGTATATTGAGAGAATCTCAATTTGATTTCTTGAAACATTCAATTGATTGATTCCACAAACCCATAAGAAAGTTTATTTGTTGAAAATATGTTCAAATTATTTATTTTTCAAGGATATCCTAATTAAATGATAATTGCATCTTATGATTTCTTAAGTTAACATTTTCCTACATTCATATTCATCGTAAAGAAATTACATAAAATATCTCAAAGGTAAAAGAAGTCTAGTAGGAGGAGACATCCAAACAAGATAAACACGAATTTACCCTGGGAAAAACCACATCGGGAAAAAACTCGACAACCTTTTCCTTTGGGAAATTATGTAGTTCAACAAGAGAAACAATCTAACCCTGTTATTTAATAGTCAAACTGACCAATAGAAAATCCTAGATAAAACTTGGTCAAACTTCTATCCAAAGATAAGTCTACATAAAACCTTGGTCTGCTATAAAGTTCGGCCTCCTACCCAAAATTAGGCCTTCTTCGCATAATATATATGTCTCAAATAATTCATCCTTCTGCCTAGAATGAATTTTCTTATACCCCACACGTGTGAATTCACACCTTGAGATGAAACATAGAGAAAATTTCTTGGTCAATTCAAAGATGGTATGGTCAAACCTTGGCTTCCTTTGTCTCCTTCTTCTTATTATAAATCAATATAAGATATTGTGATGGATGATCTGAATGAGTGAGCTGAGATCATTATATATATTGATCAAGTAGGATGAATATGTGTGTCTATACAGGTATTTTGACTTATACTTCTAGGAGGGCCAACTTTACAATTCGTAGAGCAAAAAATTTAACTTTTACAAACTCAAAATTTTCTCTTTTGAATCCAACATGAAGAAATTTTTTGGAATTTATTATAACATATATTTTAAGGGCTAAATCATTGATTATAAATACCAACAATAGCTAAAAAATTCAACGCTCTCTCTTAGCTAGGGAGGTATTCATAATGGATATCTAGTTTTTCTCTTTTTGACAAATTTCTCCAAGAAAAGTTTAATTATTTATGATGACATTAGCATCATCTAATTGCCATGATACTGGTAAAAAATTTAGCCCCACTGCAAGATATATAGTATCAAATATGTACCATAATCAACTTTGAAGTCTTTTTTTTCTTGGCTAGTTTAATTAAAAAGATTATAGTGTAAGGCCATCCTCAATGATTCATTCATGGTGTGATTTTAACATTCTCATTTTTTTTAAATTCAATTTTTTTCTTGATTGAAATTCTACCAAATTTATGCATGTTGCACACACCAAGTGACTATATTAACAAATTATAGCATCAGGTTGATAGTCTTTATAGTAAACATGACTCTTGGTTTGATGAGTTTCCTTGAAAAAATATTCTTTAAGTATAATAGACCCTATTTCACATATAAAATCGTTATCATCATAGTCCTCCAATAATTTCATTTTTACATTAAGTGTATCGCATCAAATGATACTTCACATTTTATATGTTTTTAATGGGTGCAACTACATCAAAACCATCTCCTACACAATAAAAAACAATATGAAAATTCAAATAATCATTAATAGGAAATTAGTTATCATCATGTACAACTTTATTAGATCTAGATATATTTTAATTGTTATATATATTTACACACAATTATTAAAAAAATAAAACACACACACACATATCCTTTGAAAGAAATTGAAATGTTACCTTCTCTAACAAGATCAAAAACTCTATCACCTTCGTATGACACTATAATCTCCTCAGATTCCATCTCTTCCAAGCTTGCAGTGGCATTTTTCCTTTTGTATTAAGTTTTGAATGTTGTCAAGATTTTACATACATATTGTTTTCACAAGCACTATTTGAAGCAATATTATTTTCATTTATCAAATGTAAACGCATTTAAGTACTCTTTTGTTTTAATTGAATGCAATTTTGGAGTCCCTTTTACTGTTTTAACTTCATATGAAATCAGCCTATCTACATATTAGACTTAAATATGCCAAAATAAACTATAGTAAATTCAAATAGTAATATAAATATGTTTTTAAAATAGAATTCATATATCAAAGATAATCGTCAATCAATTATTTAAACTATAGTTTAAAATTTTAAAGATTATCATATCTTAAAAATATATACAATTTCCTATATATACATACCTATGTACCTCCCTTGATGAGTTAGTAATATGGATTAGTTCAACAGTGAACCATTGGAAAATTTTATCAGCTGAGACAAGTTGGTTGGCAGAGTGGTCTATCTGATTTTTGAAGTGTTTTTTTTAACACTTGCCCCTATGCCATCATATTCTTCTTTTCCATGACCAGTCTCAAAGAAATTTTGACAATGTTTAATGTTGGTTTTCATATGAAGATGACACAATCAAAATAATGATCATGAATACTTGAATTGACTTGCACATCCATATGACCATATCCAATGTTCATTGAATTTTATTTTGCGGGCTTTCATTGAATCATAAATCTTATCGAAGCATGTTGTAAAAAATGTGTATCATGAGGATGACTATTGCCGATATAAAAATGATATTATTTAATAACATGATGATTATGTTCAGCATGTCTATATAGAACATGGAAGAGCATAGAGACTTGATCAAATTGATAATATTCACTCTGTATTTCATTTTATGCAATAAATGTGTAATTTTATGCAAAATCAACTATCGACAAAATTGTCCCTAGTGGAAAATTTTCCTAAGATTTTTTGAATTGTAAGTTGTACCATCGAGCTTTATGAGAATGTTTAGTGTATTTATAAATTTCTATTTCAAAATTCCTAAAAAAAAAACTCTATCATAGAAATTTCATTTTCTTGTAAATTAATCCCTCTAGCACTTGTACTACCATTTGCACTAATCGATGTATAGATATATTCATATATTTTAAGATTCCAATTTTATGTTGGATAATTATTGATCATTCATATCAATAGGATATTTGTTGTGAAAAAAAGGGAAAATTTGAACAATGATCATATTTTCACCACCAACACATTTCTTTTGGTAAAATAATTCATGATTTTCTCTTCCACATAGAAACTAAGATATGAAATCATGGATAGTGGAAGGAGGAGGTGAATTTCTCCAAAATGTTTTACCAAAATCAAGGAAGGTGTCATAATATAATTGAAATTACACATGATAAATACAAAAAACAATTGTCACATAGAGTAATAGGCTTAACATACCATGGTTTTTGTTGCAAAAAGTGCATATTGAGACATTAATCCCACAATTTTTTTCTTTGAACTTCTTGAACAACTCTATCTAACTGGTGTTCAAGATATGTTTGAAATTTATTCATATTGATTACATGTTATTCATCATTATATCACATCCCTTTCATTTATCAAAACACATAATTTTTTCATCTAAAATTCACATATCATTTTTTTAACACTTTCTCCTTAGTCTACATTTGTATGGTTTCCTATAAATGACGGTCCAACAATAAATTTCATCATTTTCATATATTTTGAATCAAAATTTCCTATGCTTGTGCATTTTTTTTCCCGAGGTCCCTAATTTTTTTGCCATATATTTTATCAAACAATTTTCTTGAGTAGTTGATGAAACCAATAATATTTGTATCACTCTACATGCATCTAGATCACTTTTCTTTGTATATTTTTCAATTTATTTTAGAGCACTAATTATATTTTCAATAATATTATCCTTCACTTTTTTTATATTTTGTTGATATTCAAATTATCAATAGTGTTTAAACTTCTTTTAATTTCTTCGATGCTAAGAGACCTCTCAAAATTTGAGCTTGAACTAACACATTTTCATCATTGAAGAACTTATCAATAATTCACTTAACACGATATTGAATAGCATGGTCAGCTTTTTGATCTCCATATATGTCAGTGTTGACATTTTCTAACATCTTATCATCAATATTGATTTCACATGTACATATGATAATTTAATGTAAATGAGTATTAGTATACATTAAATAATTAAATTAAAAAATGGAGAATGAAATTGAAACTAGTAAATATGTATAATTTAAATAATACATGACATATATATACATACCTATGGGTGGTTCAACTTCTTCTTCACTTGATTCTCTTTCAACAACTTCCTCAATGACTAGTTCATTTTCTTCTTCACTTTCTATTTCAAAATTTTCAATCTTATCATCAAAGTTATGAGGAAAATCTCTCTCAGTTTACTTAGCAAAATATTTTCAAATTAATTGGTCAAATAAAAATTAAATTTCACAATACACCATTGAATTTTAAATATAATTTAAAAAATTTGCATTTACATACCCAGTCCAACTTCTTGTTGAGATTCATTTTCCCTTTCATTATTTTAGCGTTCTCCCTCTTTCTTTTATAATATTTTCTCGATTATTATCTAGGACCTCAATGTCTCCAATTTGATCATATTTTCTCTTGGAATTTCTTCGATTCCCCATGATAATTCAATCTATATATATTTTTAAAGAATTAATGAAAAAAATATACAAAGAAATATGATTTTAAAGCAAAATTGTATACTTTAAAAAGAAATATATATATATTTTTAAATCATGGAGAAGAAAGTGAGCAATAGACATTTTCATTAAAAGAAAAGTTTGAAAAAAAAATTGATACTAAAAGGTCAAAAAATCTTACTTATGCCATCCAAAATCTTATTTACCTTTTGAAAAAAAAATTGATACTAAAACCTCAAAAAATCTTACTTATGCCATCCAAAATCTTATTTACCTATTCAAGAAATTTGTTACTCAAGAAATTTTATTATCCAAAAGCTAGCCCAAAAAATTTCATTATCCAAAATGTAGATCCAAAAAATTTTGTTATCCATTTTGCATATAAATGAAAACATTGTCTTGTGCTTCAACCTTATCAACCCTCAAAGATGATTCAACCATCAACCCTACTTAATAAAAGTTACCAAGCCTAACTCTGAATGTAAAATCTAGTAGTACTCAACACTCTAGTTGTAATACAACAAGTATTAGATCCCAGTTTATTTATATCAACAATATAATCCCTAACACATCAATCAAACCTACAAGGAAATGTGCTTAACACTATCAAGCTTAGTAGTTTAAGTAGTAAAACCTTGTGATCGGTAACATTAATAATCATAAATAATAATTTGATCTAGAAATATAATGACACAATAGCATCGAAAATACATCTTAAATATTCATACAACCAAAACTTGAATCAATATATTTGGAGACGTAAACTTAAACCAACAATTCAACAATCTTCAATAACAAACTAAATGAAATATATGATAAAACGTTTCTTGTAAAGATAGTTGCATGTGGAAATATGTTATCCCCAATCTTATTTATCTATTCAAGAAATTTTTTACTGGAAAAAGTTCACCATTCAAAATTAATCCCAAAAAAGTTTACTATCTAAAAGGCAGAACCAAAAAAGTTTGCTATCCAAAACTTTCACATCAAAAATGTGAGATGAGAGTGAGAAAATGATGTTTCGACCATGTTAATTTATAGGTTTTGATTGAAATGGTCACATCCTTTCGTTTGACACAGTCATATCATGTTATTTTCATGGCGAACGAAAAAAATGAAAAATGATTTCGGTCGAAAGTACTAGCTTTTTGGCAGAAAACATTTTTGCGTTAAATTTAACTTTTGGCAAAAAAATATATTACTTGCGGTCGAATTTTTTTTTCGTTGAAAACCTGTAACCCTGCAAAGCACCAGAGCTAGCTCACATCTGTTCAATCTTCACCAATTTCTCAATGGTTAAATTCCATCAAATATAGTGTGTTTACTTCTGGAACCAACACCAACATTTACAGATTTGACTCTACTTTTACTAGATATAAATTTTATGGAATTTCATATAATTTTCTAATTTTAACTAAATTTCTAAGAAAATATGTGCAAAAAAATTCTAAAGTTCATTATGATTTACTGAAATTAAAATTTTGTATCTTCGAAAATATACTATGAAAAAATATGGAAAATTTATGGTGCATTATGTTGGCCTACCCTGTTTAATAGGTGGTTTTTAGATGTTTTAGTTTTTAAGTAATATGATGAGAAAAATGGTGCTTTGTTAAACATCTTCAAAATTTGCAATTTTTTCATGTTGGTTCAATCCAAAAAAATTTAGTAATTACGATATGCATATGTTGACTTTGTAAATTTAACCATGTCTAATTATATTGTTTCAATATTGTTGCAACATATTTATATAAACATCTCCCCTGTATTTTAAAATGTTTACATCTAACATGTAACATCAAACACCTACACGTCTACCCTATATTGAAAAATGTTTATATCTAGCATCTAACATTGAATGCCTACACATCTCCTATATACTGGGTTGTAGTGTCTCTGGGTGAAATTACAAAAAATTAAGATATGAGTTGATCATATAAATTTTTTAAAAAATGGGTAACCAAATTCTTAACCATGGAAATTCATGCCCATTTTATCATGAATATTGATATTTTGTATATGAACTTTGATACAATATCATAAGCCAATATGATGGCTTACTAATACCACATGCCCAAAAAATTATAGCTAATGTTCATATGGTATTTTTATAATTAATCAATTTAATTAAGAAATAAAAAAGACATAATTAGTTTTGAGGTAAATCTCAAACTTTGATTTGACAATACTACAAAAAATATTTTAGAATATTTCTTAAAATTAAATCTCTATCATCCATTTAATAATTATTGATAACTAAATTAAAATTATGAAATTTATATTTCAAAATAAACATTAGTAGCATCATAATTATATATTATATTGATCAATATAAACGTTTACCATTAATATTAAAATTTGTTAAAAAATTATCCAACAATACATAAACCAATAACTTGTTAATACTTAAAAACCTATAATAAGTATTGGTAATGGCTTTCAACATTTTTCTTTTACTAATCCATCTAAAACCAAAAGACATATACAAAAATTATTTATTTATTTAAATTCATATTCAAATTTAATAGTATATTTAAGAAAATATACTTTTACCTAATTCATAATGCCTCATCTCATAAAAAGATATTTTAAATAAATTTAATATGATATATATTAAACATAAATTTAAATTATATCTAAACAAATAATTTAAAATTTTAAACGAATATACAATTAGGCATCTTAATTATTAAAAAATAAATATGATTTAATGTTTTTTTATTTTTATTTTTCTCTAAATTGAATAAATGGTGGAAATTGGTTGTCATTGATGTTAACTGAAGCATTGAATAGAAGAATCCATGCATTTATTGAGGTAAATTAATGGGAAGATTAGCATTTTTTTTCTAGCATGACCATCATCAATTGATAGTGATCGTCTTACCATTTCTAATGATAGGTGGAATTCCACAACTCCTCGTAATTGAGGATATATGCCTTACCAATGTTGGAGTCCCAATTTTGTTGTCAAGGTGCCCAAAATAAATTATGTAAGGCAAATTCTTATTGATAAATATTGCATAATAAATCAAAAAAATATTGATTAATATTGTTGGTGTTGAATTAATAAAATTAGAATTAAAAGGAGAAAGCAATAATGGAGAAATAATCTTCAAAAGATGGATATAGGTCGACATCTTTAAAGAATTTATCTCTCTTACTGCTAGGTCAACTCCCTATTATTGGAGCTTTTCTAGGGCAGGTTGGTCCTTATCTAGTCCCCTGGATCATCTATAAATAGAGGTATATGTTCCTCTTCAAAGAAATGATTTACATAATCATCTTTTAACAAAATTAGGTCTATTTTCCTAAGGCTAGAATAGTTACAGAGATGAGAGGAGTAAGCCAATTTTTTATGAGTATCTTTGGGTTTATTTTACTTTCTTTTGGTTTGGCTTTTCATTGGGACTAAGGCAACCTTTTTTAGCAACTCTTCAGCCATATATGTGTCTCTATGTGACATATTTGAACCTATGACTAAGGCTAAATTTTGACTCCCTCCTGAGGCCAAATTTATGAGACAAAGCTATGGCTTCTGAGGAATTGTTTTAGCATGTATTCTAAGCTTTTTCATCCCTTTCTAAAGGATAATTTTGACCATTTGAAGGGATTTCTTGAGGTTTAATTCGTATCCTTATAAGGCACTCATCCACTATATTTAAGGCATATTCCAAGGCTAAATAAGGAATATATGAGCCTGCTTATTTTGGACCTATCCTGAGGCAACTTCTAAGGAAAATATGAGTTTTTTCATTCATTCATCTGAGGCAGTTTGTTGATTCCTTGAAGGACTATTCAGCTATCCATTGTAGTAGAATAAAAGACCATAGCAGGGGCTGGTTAGGGCCATTGTGACACCCCTTTTTTACCACAAAGGAATAATATATTAAGCATGTTGAAGGAATTTTTTGAGGAAAATATTTGAACTCTATCTTAAAGAATTCATTGATTCATTAAGGCTTGTTTTCATTCTGCTCAAAACGCTTGGAAATATAGTGTTATAGGCTTTACAAACCATAGTACAAGTCCCATAATTAGGTTCTACCTAATACCACACGTTGTTGAGCCTACGTTTTTCTCAAATTAGCACCAAATTCAAGTCAGGGTTAGCTGCAAAAGGGAGTTGTTAAGGTCGAGTTTAAGGAGCCAAGATTCAAATTTTATCCAAATTAGAAGTCATAAATTATTAGAGGTCATGTGGAGACGGATATAAGTTGTTGAGCCTATTTTTTTATGCTTTAATGACCATAGATTAGTTGTATCCCTTGTGTATACTCGTGAAACCCTAGCTCTGAAGGAACCATAAGGAGCAGAGAAGGATCTGAGGCACTGGGATTGTCCAAGGTAATGAGGTCAGGAGGTGTGGTGGTGCTAGAAGAGGCCTAAGGAGTCTTTGCAAAAAGAGTCATAACAGGGTGCTTATTCTGGATAACTTGACCCTCCGCTAGTGAATTGGATTGAATCACCACCATCTTGATACTTCAACTAAGTATAGCAACTAAAAATTGAGGATTGTCTACTTAAATATCTTGAGACGTCATGTTTTCCACTATATTATTACATTGGATATTTTTTAAGTTATTAAAGTCTAGGAAGAAAACCACATTAGAACTTAATTAGTGAAGTTTTGATTAGTGCTATTATGGTCACTAATGTCATAAGATGTAATGTTATGCTACTACTATAAACATTATAATATGATTATAGTCTTCAAGTATATGTTATTTTTTCTAACGACATATATGTTTTTGGGTATACTATTGTTGTTGAGCCTATGATAATCATGGTTTTGACAAAGGGATGTGAATGATGAGTTATCTAGAATTTGTATGGAAATACTTGTAACAAATTAAAGAGCTCAAGCAAGGGTCAGGTAACATTGATGAAATTACTGCGTATGTGTTATGTTGTGGGGTGTTGGAGAATATTTTTAGTTGGAGCTTATAAAATTAGGGTGTTGGAGCATCCTTTAAGTTGGAGTTGATAAAACTAAGGTATTGAAACATATTTCTAGTTGGAGTTAGTAAAAAAGTGCGTTGGAGCATCCTTTAAGTTGGAGTTGATAAAACTAAGGTGTTGAAATGTCTTTTAGTTGGAGTTGGTAAAAAAGTGTGTTGGAGCATCCTTTTAGTTGGAGTCAATAAAGGAAAGGGTTGGAGCCTCCTTCTAGCCATTGCTGGATAATATTAGTAGTTGGAGCTTCATGTTGATGTAATTTTGAACGCACATGTTAAAAGTGTTGAGTGGTTTCTCTCTAGAATGAATTTCCACCTAAAAAATTAAAGTGTATTGTGCATGTGTATTCACCCCCCTCTCAATATTTCCAACATAACTACAATATCAAATAAATTTATTATAATAAGTAAATTTCAAACTAAAATTAATTTAAACTGATAATTTAAAATTTCTCTATATTATTTTCATATATATGCATATATGTATGTATATTATTTTTCTAAAATTTAAATAAAATAATAATAATAATTTAATTATTACTTTAATAATAAAACTTATTTCAAATAAGTCTATTATATACTTTTCAAGTCCCACTAGCACAACTGGTTGAGGATGATCCTTGTTAGCAAGGTGGCCTAGGATCAAACCTCATGGGGGTTGGTTGTGCCTTATGATAGGGGGAGGAGACATGCTAAAAATTATAGTTAACTCAGGGCTGGTGTTTCCTAGGCTGGGTGCGATCCTTGGGTGAGTTTGATGGATTAGATGCCCCTGGGTTGCATCTCCTCAAGCCACATGTCAAACCTAGAGGATCATAAACAACTTGAAAGAAACAAAATTATTATATACTTATCCCCGGATGGAGTGACTCTCGAGAAAGGGGGGTTTTTGTCGTCTCACCTGGTTGATGAACCAATGGACATGGAAACACATTACCAAGAATTTTAATGAAGTTAAGGTCCATAGGAACATATCAATAATTTTGACATTATATTGAAGGGCCTATTACAGGTGAGAGGAGGTGATGGTTGTTTCACACAGTTTTCAAATATGGTACTTGTGTGGTGGAAGGTTCTATCAACGCCCCCTTCCTAGATATTACCCTGGATAACGTTCACACATTTGGATTTATGGTAATTTCCTTGTAGATCACGGTGTGGGAAATGAAGGCAGAAGTAGGTGCAACTTTGGGATGGTGGTGTTCCGGTCTCATTGGTGTTGTGACTATGTTTAGTGAGAAGGTGCCTAATTAGCAAAATTTTCAAATTTTCAAGGTTGTTGTTTCCTTCAACACTAAAAAAAACCATATTGTTGGTAATGTCCATACATTTTCCAAATAGTTTTGGTATATTATATCTCTTTAACTATAGAGCCATTATCATTTGCAATGCTCAACAGAGGAAAGTTGTCTTGTTTCTTAGCTTGGTTCTGGGTGTGTGGGGGAACCAATGTTTTTGCATACATCCTGTGTTTAACAGTAGAAATTTGGGACATCAATATTAAATTTTCTATTGTGACCATAGCCTTCACTTGACTCTTTTTGGTTAAGTTTAGTTTTCTTTCTCGTCGTCTCAGTAATGTAGTTTGTGTTTCTTTGGGGAATTACTGCAATACCATTTTATAGTGTTATGGTATTTTGGTGGGAGTAGAGTTCTATAGTCCCTATACACCTCTTTGCGATGTCGACCTATTTGAGATCCCTCCTCAGTAACCCCTCATTTGGAATTAGTAATCAGTCTCAGTCATATGTTGTGTGTCATTTCCCTTACTCTCAAGAGTTTGTTGGCTTTTATCGACCTTTATTCCAAGATGTCAGCTTGGCACCTCTATCCTCCATGCCTCATCAATGTGTGTGAGTTCTAAAGGGGGCAACATATTACCAAGAATAGGCCCAAAAGTGAAACACAAAGATGCATCATTGGTTGGATTATTTGACTATGTGTTATTATGTTGTGATGTCAGGCCCTCTCTGGGACGTAATTAATTGATTTTAAGGGGAATGCTTTGTGTATAGAACTCCCCTCTCAAATATAAAGGTCCTGGTAGAACAGGTGGACTAGATCCCAGGCACAAGAGACAACAATGGTTATTTCAACGAGAACATCCAAACTATTAACCTCTACTGCTAGATGATTTTTTATTAGGGCACGCACTTGTGGATGTGAACTAGTACCAAGAGATGTCCTTCTTTCCTTGGAGCACTTCCATCGACATAGGAGAGACTTGTGTTTTAGAATGGACAGAAAATAGTTGCATCTTGGCATACCTCCTTAGCTTGGAAAATCTCTTGAAGACCCAAGGGAACTCATCTAGGTTGTAGTCTAGTCAACTTAGATGTAGCATGATGATATTTTGTGTTTCCTATGCTATAGATACTACTAGAAAGAGCATCTTAGGCCACTACTTTACTTATATTTTCGACTTTTTGATCTCTATTTTTAGTTATTAGTGTCCTCTCCATGGAACAATTTTCCTCATGTCCTCTCCTTAATGAGAAACAAGAAAAGTTGTTCATACTCTTCATTTAAACTCTAGTTTTTTTGAAAGCAATACAATTTAGTTTTAAAAAAACAAAATTTTATTGTACACTAATGAAATCCCAAATAAATATGAATATGAACCAATAATTTAAATTTCTAAAAACAATTGATTCCTCTTAAGAAATTGATTATTTTTTTAGTAAATGTGGGTGGAACTTATCAGGATACACATATACATATATATTTTTAATTATTACAACCTAAATTCTTTTGTTTTTTCTATTCTAACTATGAAAAGAATACATTTCAAGTAATTCAAAACCAATTTTAAAAATATCAAATTAACATATTTAAATTATTTTAAAACCATATATTTTAATTAGAAATATTTTATATTTTAAACTTTTTATTTAATAGTATCATTTTAAATAATAATAATTTTTTTATATTTTAAAATGTATTTTCAAATATATAAATAAATTCAAAAACATAAAAACACAACTAAAATAAATTTAATAAAACAAATATATTAAACTCATATTTAAAAAAGAGAAAATTACACTACCCTAATTTAATTTTCAAACAGGTAAACAAAATATACAAATATATATTCTCCGACTTTTAAAACGAACTTCCAAATAAATAAATCTCCAATGAGAATCAATTTAGCTTAATAATTCATAATTTCCCAAAATAAATATAGTAATTAATCAATTAATAGCCTGACCTTTCATTGTTCTAGAATTCATTAAAAGAAAAATTAATGATGGAGGTTGACTTTAGTCCTCTCAATATTTCCAACTACCTAGACCCGCTGCCTCAAACAGTAAATATAAACTGGCTTTTCTCATTATATCGACCCGTTAGAGTAGCTCAACTTAAAGCATCTTACACTCAAAATCCAACGGACAGACTATTATTATTATCCGGTACCCTAAATTCGACATTCTTATATTATCTACTTTTGCTAAAAATTCTCACACGCCTAATTATGGTAGCTTTTGAAAATTATCTCCCTATATTCACAAGTCCTCAGACAGCTGTGTTGCAGTAGTCAATATTTCCAACAAAACCTTTTCCAAGCGAAGAGCAGGTCTGCTTAAGAAGGCCAAAGAACTCTCCATCCTCTGTGATGCAGACGTGGTAGTACTCATCTTTTTTATTATGCATCTCCAAGCTCAGGGAAGTTTTTCGATATACATGGTGGAGCGTTACATGACAAACTCTGAAAAATCACGATCGCCACAATCAGAATGCCGTGCCCTAGTTGACTGCAGCGATAACAATCATGGCGATCAAGCTTCACAGCGATCAACTGCAGTTAATGCTGAAACATAGAATGGGAGAAGATCTACAAGGATTGGATACTGAAGAACTGCAGCAACTGAAAGAGAAAATGGAAGTGGGAATGGGGCGGGTGATGGCAAGAAAGAACCAGTGCATGCTCAGCTGCATAAAAGAGATAACGAATACTGAGAAGGATGTGATGGAGGAGAATCGGAATTTTCAGAGAAAGGTGCAGGATCTCGTGAATAATCACTATCAAACAGCTGCTCCTGATGCCAAGAGACTTCATAATTAAAATGCTCCGAAATTCCGAGTTGTTTTTTGAATGATCGATAGCCATATCCATATAATCGATAGCCTTTTTTGAATGATCGATAGCAAGAAGCTCTGAATCAATATGTTCCTGCTGCTAATTGGGTACTTTGGTATTATCGAGGTAGTGCTAGGGTTTATTTGATGCTCTTCCGTTGTTCGAGAACGTCCAGATTTATCGAAATTATAATTAAATTTCTTCAACAAATTGTAATATAAATTTAGAAAAATGGTACGGATGCCTTCCACATTTATTGTAGTAATGTTTACTTAGGTGTAGGGGTTCTTTTAATTTTTTTTTTGAAAGAAAGTCGATATGATTCTGCTGCTAATTGGGTTGAGGTAGTGCTAGATTTATGTGATGATGTTGCATTGTTCGAAAATGTCTCGATTTATCAAAATTATAGTTAAATTTCTTGAATTAATTGTGATATAAATTTAGAAATATGTGTTGTTCCTCAGCTTTTGGAAGGAAGTTGGAAGATCTTGGGGCTTTCGGAGGGAAGTTGCTGGCATTATATTTTTCCATTATTTTCTTACATGCATCTCAACTTACAATGTTGAGATCTCTCTTTCTCTCTCATTATTTCGGTCAATTTGCCAATTCGTTGCCGTGCAAATTCAATTGAGACATCGGAAACTAAAATTTATGCGCAACAGCCACAGTTGTACAGAGCAACCTACAGTGAAAATTGTTAAATACCAAACCTTATTTCGTTTTTTCATCGTCTCCCGCCACGCCGTAATCAAATAAAAATTCTGAAACAAAATACGAAGATATCAAACTACACCCACCTTGATTAATTATCTCTTGAAAACTCTCCCTCGGGCCTTGCACAAGAAAAACGAAAACCCTACGAGTTAAAACCCTAACCACAAAACCCTTCCAGAAAAAGTTAGGTTAATGGCACTGTCGAAATTGCATTTTCCTCCCCAGTTTTGATACACATTTGTGCTTAACACATCTTCTCAACCATACTGAGAATATATAAGAAAATTAGACACTATTGATTAAGGTTCATGTAACATTTTATACACGCCATGTTATTAATTAAATTTTGTTGAAATATTAAAGTCACCTGCCAGCCTTGGGCAGTGACAAGAAGAAACAAAGTACAAAGGCAGCCGCAGCAGAAACAGAGATTGAGTGCGCAGCACTCTGTATTGAAGAATTTTGGTGAATCCGTAAGGATGAATTTAATTCTTGATGGGCCGCAGCCACAACAGGAAAGAAGAAATTTAATTTGGAGATGGACAGATCTGTCTTGCAGCGGAATGAAGATTTCCTGTAGATATTTTCTACAGAGGAGCAGACTAAATTAAAAAACATTCGTTTCGGGCTTTAAAGTCCTCAACAACCAGAATGAAGAGAAACAGGCGGAAGTCCTTTTATTTTTGAATTGGCGGGACAGGTGGTCCCCACCATTTATATGCCAATCGGAATCGGAATCGAAAACTTATGTTGGAGCAATGTCTTGTTGATATGGGAGAGTTCCGCGAAGCAGAACGTTTAATACAAACAAAACTTATATATAAATTGCCCTCACAGCATCGGAGGCCCGTGGGTCCACAAGACCACGTGGCGGTATCTATTGAATCGATTAGTTTCAATCGCAAAGTTTCAATCGGCGGGATTTTATTGTGCGCCCCGATCAGGGCGGATCCGATCGTAGCGGAAGGATCGGAGGTCGTGTTCCGATCGCAATCGAAAGATTGAATGGAACACAAAGTTTGTTGTTAAGACATTTGCCGATTGTTGATTTTCGATTGTCCAATCGCAAGCAGAAGATCGATTGCCATGTTTCCAATCGCAAGCGGAAGATCGGAGGTGGTGTTCCGATCGCAATCGAAAGTTTGGGCGGATCACAAAGTTTGTTGTCAAGAATTTTGTCGATTGTCGATTGCCGACTGCGTAGTGGTCCCCACTCGTACGTCTGGCATTTCATATTTTTATAGTTCTGCAAAGGTTTTCCTTTGTATTTGGTTTTCATTTTTGTTTTAAGTTTTAATATAGTTTCTATTGTAATGTTTAAAATATGCGCGGCATATAAAATGAAAAGGCCCGCGAGCCATTGTAAGGCAATTGTATTGTTTTGTTTTGGTTCTTCGCACAGCAGCGCGGAAGAAGAAATACACAGCAGTGTGTTGAATGTAGAAGACAGAGTATTGTTCAAAAGAGAGACAGAGATTGTTTTCTGTGCACTGCGTCTGAAGCAGTTACCTTTGTTGTTATCCCTCTGTTTAGAGGAAGAATCTATATTAGTTTTGAAAGTAATAGAAGCTTATTTTAAAGCATAAAAAAAAAAAAAACTCTGTCTCCTGTCAATTTCCTTTTATTTCTCTGTGTTTACAAGGAGAGCTTATTCTCTCCACTTGGAATTCTCAAAATTCCAACATGGTATCGGAGCTAATCTAGGCTCTTTGAAGATTTCAAAGAAGCTGAAGAAGAAGACCTGTTGCAGCGTTTCTCTCCAACAGCGTGAAAAGCTCAACAGAAGTCAAAAGTCAGGTATTTCTCAAAGATAATAGTGCTGTTGCTTTGTATTTAAAAGAAGTTTGTTCTTTCATTAAAGGAAAGACAGTTTGTTAAAGTTTGAGTTCAGTTTAAGAAACAATGGCTGGACCAAGCACTGGTATGAATCTTGGAAGTGTTCAGCTTCCACAGTTTAATGGAAAGAACTATGATTATTGGGCCATTACTATGAGAGCCCTGTTTGTCTCACAAGACTTGTGGGAACTAGTAGAAGATGGTTTCATAGAACCAGCTGATGAGCAGGCTTTTAATGCCTTAACTCAAGCAGAGAAAGATGTGTTGAAGAATAATAGGAAGAAAGATGTTAAAGCTCTCTTCTGTTTGTATCAAGCTGTAAATGAGAGTGTGTTTCCAAGGATAGCAGCAGCTAAGAAATCCAAGGAGGCATGGGAAACTCTGAAAGTAGCCTATCAAGGTATGGAGAAAATTAAGACAGCAAAGCTTCAGTTGCTGAGAAGAGATTTTGAAACTCTTTGCATGAAAGAGTCAGACAATGTTGACACATTTTTCACACATGTGATTGGGATTGTCAACCAGATAAGATCCCATGGAGAAACTCTTGAAGAAAGAAGAATTGTGGAGAAACTTTTGAGATGCTTACCCTCAAAGTTTGATGTTATTGTTACCACCATAGAAGAGACCAAAGATCTCTCACAGTTCACAGTGGATGAACTTCATGCTGCGCTGATAACTCATGAACAAAGATTGAGCAGAGATGAACACTCATCTCTTGAGCATGCCTTCAAGACCCAGATGCCTTTAGGAAGAGGAAGAGGTCAAAGAAAAGGAAGAGGAAGAGGCAGAAGTCAAAATAGAGGTGGAAGGGACAACTCTTCACATTCACATGGAAGGAGCAATAATCAAAGCCAAAGCCATGACCAATGTAACAACCAGCAAGGTGGACATCAACACCAACATGCTCATGGACAGAGGTATGAAAAATCCAATGTCCAGTGTCATTATTGCAAGAAATATGGGCACTATGCAAATGAATGTAGAAAGAAGCAAAATGACATGAAGAATAGGCAAAATGCTAATGTAGCAAAAGAGGAAAGAACCCAAGTAATGTGCTGTTAGCTTGTAATGTAGCACAAGATAGAAATGATGATGTTTGGTTCTTAGATTCTGGATGTAGTAATCACATGACTGGCAACAGAGCTATGTTTGCCAATCTTGATGAAGAAGTTAAATCTGAAGTGACCACAAGGACTGATACTAAAATCTCTGTCAAAGGGAAAGGCAGAGTAAGTATTCGAGCAAGGAATGGGGAGCAAAAATTTGTCCCTGATGTGTATTATGTTCCAGGTCTGAAATGTAATCTTTTGAGCGTTGGGCAGCTCATAAACAAAGGTTACAATGTTATATTCAAAGATTATGTGTGCACCATAAAAGATATTCCTCCAAGTAAGAAAATTATTGCTGAAATTCAAATGACCAGCAATAGAATGTTTCCGCTCAAGCTTAACATTGACTTGAAGCAAAAAGGAAAGAATGTAGCAGTTGTAACTCAAGAATCCTTCCAGAAGGAAGAGAAGGATGAAAATTGGTTATGGCATTTGAGATTTGGACATCTCAATTTCGGAGGATTAAATTTGCTGCACAGAAAAGGAATGGTAAGAGGTTTACCATTTATTGAAAAGCCTAACAGCCTATGTGAAGGCTGCATCTTGGGAAAGCAACACAGAGAAAATTTTCCTTCAGGGAAAAGCATAAGGGCGAAAGCACCATTGTAGATAATCCACTCAGATTTATGTGGGCTGATGCAAACATCATCTGTTTCGGGCAGCAATTACATGCTGAACTTCATAGATGATTTCACAAGAAAAGTATGGGTTTATTTTCTAAAGTATAAAAGCGAAGTCTTTCAGAAATTTTGCCATTTTAAAGCTCTTGTAGAGAAACAGAGTGGGCAGTACATTAAAGTCCTCAGAACTGACAGAGGAGGAGAATATATATCAAAATAATTTCTGCGTTTTTGCAGAGAGAACGGCATACACAAGCAGTTTACCACCAGGTACACGCCGCAACAGAATGGAGTGGCTGAAAGGAAGAATCGAACCATAATGGAGATGGTGAGAAGTATGCTAAAGGCAAAGCACTTGCTGAATGAGTATTGGGCAGAAGCAGCAAACTGTGCTGTATATATTTTGAATAGATGCCCTACAAAAGCGGCAGCTAGAACACCCTTGAGAAGTGGGAGTGCATCACCAAGCACACCACGTGGAGCAGAATCGAGTGCTTCATCGAGCACGGCTACACCAAGTGAAAGAGGAACAAGGTTCAGAAGCCTTAGAGAAATCTATGAGCAAGGAGAAGCAAACGAAGGTATGAATTCCTTATTTGCTTTGTATTGTCAAGTTGATGATCCTATTCATTTTGAAGATGCTATTAAAGATAGAAAATGGATAGAAGCTATGGATGATGAAATTAAAGCCATAGAGAAGAAAAAAACATGGGAGTTGGTAGATTTACCAGAAGGTAAAGAAGTCATTGGAGTTAAATGGGTATACAAAACCAAAAGCAATGCTAAAGGAAAAATAGAAAGACACAAGGCCAGACTTGTTGTCAAAGGATATAAGCAGAAGCAAGGGATTGATTATGAAGAAACTTTTGCACCAGTTGCAAGAATGGAGACTGTAAGCGCAGTGCTGTCAATAGCAGCACAAAACAAATGGAAAGTATATCAAATGGATGTAAAATCCGCATTTTTAAATGGAATTTTAATGGAAGAGGTATATGTGGAACAACCTCTTGGATATGAGAAGAAAGGCCAAGAGCATAAGGTCTGTAAATTTAAGAAAGCTCTTTATGGGTTGAAACAAGCACCAAGAGCATGGTACAGCAGAATAGATTCTTCTCTATTGGAGAATGGATTTGAAAAATGTGAGGGAGAACCCACCCTCTACATCAAAGAAAAGGATGGTAAGTTGTTGATTGTTGTTTTATATGTTGATGATTTAATTTTTACAGGTAATGATGATTACCTTGTTGAAAATTTTAAAACAGTGATGAAAGATGAATTTGAAATGACTGACATGGGTTTGTTAAGATACTTCTTGGGAATAGAAGTGGAGCAAGGTGAGAAAGGAATTTTTATTTCTCAAGCAAAATATGTGAATCAAGTTTTAGAAAGATTTAACATGCAGGAGTGCAAAGCTGCAATTACTCCCACTGTAATGGGATTGAAGTTGAGTAAGAATGACAGCAGCAAGGATTTCGATCCAAGTTTGTATAAGAGCATAGTTGGCAGCCTCATGTATTTGACTGCAACTAGGCCAGATATTATGCATGTTGTTAGTTTAATTTCCAGATTTATGAAAAAGCCAAAAGAAACACATTGGCAGGCAGCAAAGGGAATTCTGAGGTATGTTAAAGGTACAAAAGGATTTGGTATTTTATATACAGCTTCAGAAAGTTCAGAATTAGTTGGATACACTGACAGTGATTGGGCTGGAAGTGTAGATGATCGGAAGAGCACTTCCAGTTATATTTTTCATATGGGTTCAGGAGCCATTTCATGGGCTTCTAAGAAACAGCCAATTGTAGCATTGTCTACAGCAGAGGCAGAGTATGTGGCAGCTACAGCAGCAGCGTGTCAAGCAATTTGGATAAGAAGGATGTTGAGAATTTTGTGCCAAGAACAGGTAAAGGGCACTATGATTTATTGTGACAATAGCTCAGCTATTGCATTGTCAAAGAATTTTGTGTTTCACAAAAGAACAAAGCACATAGACACAAAGTATCATTATATCAGAGAATTGGTGAATAATTTTGAAGTTGTTTTACAGCATTGTAAAACAGAGCAATATGCAGATATTTTAACTAAACCATTGGGACAGAAGACCTTTGAATTTTTAAGAAAATGCTTGGGTATGATGAACAACCCAGCAGTTGACTTTAAGGGGGAGTGTTGAAATATTAAAGTCACCTGCCAGCCTTGGGCAGTGACAAGAAGAAACAAAGTACAAAGGCAGTCGTAGCAGAAACAGAGATTGAGTGCGCAGCGCTCTGTATTGAAGAATGTTGGTGAATCCGTAAGGATGAATTTAATTCTTGATGGGCCGCAGCCACAACAGCAGAGAAGAAATTTAATTTGGAGATGGACAGATCTGTCTTGCAGCGGAATGAAGATTTCCTATAGATCTTTTCTACGGAGGAGCAGACTAAATTAAAAAACAGTCGTTTCAGGCTTTAAAGTCCTCAACAACCAGAATGAAGAGAAACAGGCAGAAGTCCTTTTATTTTTGAATTGGCGGGACAGGTGGTCCCCACCATTTATATGTCAATCGGAATCGAAATCGAAAACTTATGTTGGAGCAGTGTCTTGTTGATATGGGAGAGTTCCGCGAAGCGGAACGTTTAATACAAACAAAACTTATATATAAATCGCCCTCACAGCAGCGGAGGCCCGTGGGTCCACAAGACCACGTGGCGGTATCTATTGAATCGATTAGTTTCAATCGGCAGGATTTTATTGTGCGCCCCGATCAGGGCGGATCCAATCGCAGCGGAAGGATCGGAGGTCGTGTTCCAATCGCAATCGAAAGATTGAATGGAGCACAAAGTTCGTTGTTAAGACAATTGCCAATTGTCGATTGTCGATTGTCCAATCGCAAGCGGAAGATCGATTTCCATGTTTCCAATCGCAAGCGGAAAATCGGAGGTGGTGTTCCGATCGCAATCGAAAGTTTGGGCGGATCACAAAGTTTGTTGTCAAGACTTTTGTCGATTGTCGATTGCCGACTGCGTAGTGGTCCCCACTCGTACGTCTGGCATTTCATATTTTTATAGTTCTGCAAAGGTTTTCCTTTGTATTTGGTTTTCATTTTTGTTTTAAGTTTTAATATAGTTTCTATTGTAATGTTTAAAATATGCGCGGCATATAAAATGAAAAGGCCCGCGAGCCATTGTAAGGCAATTGTATTGTTTTGTTTTGGTTCTTCGCACAGCAGCGCAGAAGAAGAAATACACAGCAGTGTGTTGAATGTAGAAGACATAGTATTGTTCAAAAGAGAGACGGAGATTGTTTTCTGTGCACTGCGTCTGAAGCAGTTACCTTTGTTGTTATCCCTCTGTTTAGAGGAAGAATCTGTATCAGTTTTGAAAGTAATAGAAGCTTATTTTAAAGCGTAAAAAAAAAAAACTCTGTCTCCTGTCAATTTCCTTTTATTTCTCTGTGTTTACAAGGAGAGCTTATTCTCTCCACTTGGAATTCTCAAAATTCCAACAAATTTAAATAATTTTATTTTAATTTTATATTTTATATTTTAATTTTTGTTTTTATATAATTTGATCAATAATTTTGTACATTACAATGTTTCATTCATAAGTTGGAGAGCAAGTCTAACCCAAACAATTTTTCTAAAGAGAAAAAATAAATCAATAACGGTAAAAAGTTGCATACTCAAATTAATTCAAAACCAACTTCTAAAATGCCAATTTTTTTTTATATATTAATATTTTAAAACCATATATTTTAATTAAAATTATTTTATATTTTAACTCTTTTCATTTAAATTTGATAATACAATTGTAAATAAAAATATACCAAAAATATATAAACAAATTCATAAACATTAAAAATATCACAACACAAACTAAATAAATTTAATAAACCAAATATATTAAACCAATCTTTAAAATAAAATAAAAAAACATTTATGCTACAGTAATTTAATCTACAAACAGGTAAGCAGATTATTTATTTTTTTCAACGAACTTTAAAACAGATGTTGAAAAAAAAAAATCTCCAATTAAAATCGTGTATCTAAATTAAATCTACACTGTACTAATTTAATCTTCAAACACAGACAATTTATTTTTTCTTTTTCACCGAACATAAAATAGATGTAAATCTCCAATTAAAATCCATCTAAATTCATAATTTCCCAAAATAGATATAGTAAATAATCTATTAACGTTCTGGCCTTTCGTTATTCTAGAATTCATTTAAAAATTAATGGAGTTTGACTTTCGCGATTGGTATTATGAACGTAGTGCTAAGATTTATACGACGTAGTTGCGTTGGTCGAGAAGGTCCATTTATCAAAATTATAATTAATTTTTTTGAATTAATTTTAATATAATTTTAGAAAAAAAATTTCCAAAGCCTACCTATTTCTATTTCTAAGGTCATTTTTTATATTTAAAATAATATGAAAATTTATTATAAATTATTTATTAAATAAAAAAAAAAATATTATCATTAATTATTATAAATAGTTATAACTAAAGAAAGCTATACTATCTAAAAATAGAAAACCATATTCTATTTAGAATAATAAACTAGTGATCCATATAGAACAAGCTTTACTCCAAATATTTTTCACAATCTTCTACACTTAATTTAATTTATAATATAAAAAAGACTATTAAATCTTATAATCACATTAACTCAATGTTATTCTTTTATATTTTCTTAGAGTATCTTTCTGAAATGTAATGATTTTTTTGTTGCTCCGCTCATAATAAATTGTTGTATCTACGTATTTATTTTGCAAATTGAAATAAAAGTTATTTTTTTAATTATCAACAAAATTTACTTCTATTTTTTTTGTTTTTCTTATTCATATTGATATTTTGAAAAGATTTCTTTTAAAACTGATATTAAGACTAGTAGTTTATGAGTTTCCAATTACCCACTGTGGTTTATCATCAGTACTAAAATTGGGTCAATTTGTTTCAAACTATCCACTCTGGTTCATCATCGGGCCTAAGACTGAAGATGTAATAATTGGGTATAGATTATATAAACTCGGAGAGAAGTTTGTATTTTTTTTTCCTTCAATTTTATTAATATTTTAGTAAAAATATTATTGCACAAATATTGCAACTATATTTAAAATTTATTGTAAAAAAATATGAGGCACTTATCTACATGGCCCAAAAGCTATAATAAGACTTTAAAACTTATGGTTCAATCAAATGTTTGAAAAATAATTTTTGAATAATATTGAAAAAAAATATTTGTTTTGCAAAATTAAACATTATAAGTTGTATTTTTCAATACTAAATTAATAGTGATCAATAAACAAATCTATTGCTGGAGTCTTTTCTTGACAAGGAGCAATAAGTAATTAATTATATAATTATCTACAATATATTTAAATTTAAAATATAGAAATTTTTTTAATATATTAAATTCATTTCAAATTAAAAAATATAATATTTATAATACATTTAGAAATACAATTATTTTTAAAATAAATTAAATTCATTTTAAACTTAAAAGTATAATAATTCCAATATATTGATTATTCAGTCTATTTTGGTAATTTGAAATTGAATTGAATTCACTAATTTAGGGAGAATCATTTTATTGTCAAGTGTCATGACTTGATATTAAGGGATGAATTTTAATGAAGCTCGATGATTTATGATTAAAGTCACATTTTTTTGTGATGTGGCAAGGAATACTAATTGATTCAATATTGTTGTTTCTTTTCAATATTTAATAAAAATTTACATGAAAAAAAAAACATAAATGAAATGTCTAATCTTATTTATTGCTAAGGCAATTTTAGCACTCAACAAATTAGTTCCTTCAATTAGAATGATAATTACTAAATCCCCAATCACTATTTTGATTGTTATGTGCTTAAACGGTTTTTAGTTCCTAATAATAGTGTAACAGTCAAGGTTACAACCATAAAAAAAAATTATTTACATGAGTTAACATTACACATTTACTTGACTACATTCACAATTTAACATCTAAAATCTACTCTTTTAACTTTGAAAATCATTCACATTCAAATCATTGTAACTTAATTAATCATTGCTCATACCACAAGCAAGACTTTGGTTACACCAAGGTTTATGGTTTTTCTGTCTCACGAGGAGGTAATATGGTTATTTGACAACTCTTATGACATGATTGTACTGATGACAGTGTGAATCCCTATCTACATTAAACTCTCCAACTCGTTAGCACGACATGGCAGCAGTTAGAATTTATGGAATTTATTTTTGTTTTCTTGGCATATACACTCCACAATAGAAAGCAATTAAAGGGAACACCTGTAGAGATCTACACCATAGATCTGATTGTTCTGAGATCCAACAGTGAAGGAGTTATAGGGTTTGCACGGTAATGAATTTCCTTACCAACCATTTACTTGGCATTTGCGGCATTCTGCTTTGTCCCTCCAGAGGATGAACCCTGGAACAACCCTTCTCGGCCTATAGCAGGTATTATCCTCAGCACATTGTCTTCATTTTCTCCGAGACAAAGACAGTTGCTACTGCCAGCAGCTATTGAGCCTTCAGCTAGATAACTGTTCCGCCTATCCTTTAGGTAAATGTTTTAATGGTTCATTTCTACTGATTTTAGTCGTTAAATAGTTGTATAATTTATTTATTTTCTTTTTTTTTACTAGGTTCTCATTCTTTCCATGTATACGTTGTAATTCTCCGTTTCTCTGTTGGGTAACTGCCGAGAGTTTTTCATCCTTTTTCAAGTTGGAATTCGAATGAATTCACTCCGTCGCCGTAATGAGATTGAGGAACAACATACGGTAAATTTTCTGGTCGTAGACACTTGTAGTGTGTGTTTGTTTTTGCTCCTTGGCTATACAAAGCTATGCATGTCATCTCTCTTATCTTATAGGAATCTAGTGTAATCCTTCGGATATATGTTTTTAAACTGGTTTCATAAAAATATAGCATGGTTGCATCCACCTATCTAGATTTGGTTATAACTGATTCTGATCTAATGAAATTCTTGAGGATATAATCATAGTTAAATCTTTAGGGTTGAATTCTGTTCTTATTTAGGTTTTAACCGTAAAAACAATTACCTACACACACATATATATATATATATATATATTGTTCTTGATAAAAATTTCTAAGTTTGTTCCGAATCATTGAAAAAGTACCTGCAATGGTTCCCACATGCATTTCTGTTAATCTTTATTGTGTCTATAGGTTTTCTGGAATATTAAATCATTCTTCTATTTAATTTAATTTGAAGGAACTGCTACGAATCTTATGCTTTATTTTCCGCAGACTTACAGGCTTACAGAAAATATATATATGTTTTTCTTTGGGAAATGTTTAATTCGTTCTTATTACCATACTACCAGTAAATTTTGTTTTACAATCTTTCTGTAATATTTTGCAATATATCTCATGAACCTTGTCGACTAGCTTCGATTCACAGATTAAATATTTAGACCACCACTAGTTCTTTCTACTGTATCAAGGTATACCTGCAGAAGTCGACTGGACCGACTATATTTAATTTAAAGTCTGTGTATAGTTCATGAAAAATTGGAGCAAGCGTCCTGTATTTCCTGAGCCTCGAAGTTCTCAGATTCGAGCAAAGTTTCCTTACCCACTCATAACTAAACTTTAAGTCTCGGGTTTGCCGAGTTTATGTATATATATATACTTAACATCTACTATCTGACATTAAGCACAATATATGGTTATGTCTGTCTATAGCATTGCACCTACTTTTGTACTATGAATCAGAATAGCTTTCTTAGGATAGATAAAATATGGTGAATAATTGAAACACTTTAATAGTAATTACAGTAAGAATTCCACAGCAATACAATCACTCTTTCTGGTATGTAAATCTTAAACAAGGTTTGTAAATCTTGAACAAGGTGTATAGCCATAAATGTAATAGTTATCATACAACAATTTCTACTTTCACTGATTGAAGACATTTTCAACAAATTTCTTAAAATAAAATAGCATAAGTATATAGTCTCATTTTTTGATTTATCTGTATCAGTTTCTTCATCTACCATCAAAAATTCAGTATAATCTACTTATCTATGATAGATTGTGGACGTTCCTCCCTACTGTGGATGAGGCAATTACATCCTCACTCCCTTCCTTGTGCTCCACTCCTGAGCCAAGTAGAAGGAAACAATACTAGGAAGGGATTTCAAGACTTTGGTCCAATCCAACTTCTAGAACTCACAATATCGCTGAGAGTATTTCCACTGGTTTCTACCAGTTCGAGAAAATCACTCTTTCTTCCTCTGGCTCTTCACAACACAAAAGTCAGAACCCCTCTTCCTCACAGGGATCTTGTCTTTATCGACACAGGAAGAGTAACTGACCAACTGTTTCCCTTCAACTACTTCTCAGTTGGAATAAATTATTTTTACCATCAGTCTTTCACTTATGGAATCAATTCCATAACTAATTTCACTTAATCAACTTTAATCTCTGTTCATAATATATTTTTTTCAAAAATAATAACAATAAATGTCTTAGGATTTTAACAATAAACTTAATCATTACTTAGCAATTAAGCCAGCTATTACACATAGTTTTAAAAATCGAAATCAATCTTCGAATCAAAGTTTTAATCAATCTTCGAATCAAATCCTAATAATTAGAGAGAATGTGCAAAGTTTGTTCATATATATATATATATATATATATATATATATATATATATATATTATTTATATATTATTTAGGGGTGAATATATATCAAAATGGCTCTAAATGGCCTCTATATTTCAACTCTCTAAAAACCATGTTATAAGCTATTGGGAGATTGGCCTTATACAAATGACTGATCAATATGATCATTAATCAAACTCATCACCACTATTAGAAATAAGATCAATAGCAAAAGTTACCTAAACACCATCTCGGTAAAAGACATCAAACTCCTCAAAGGCATCCTTAGCAACAGTAACATAACATATGAAAAATTATCTGGAAACAAAATTTAACTTTGATGCATGGAAATTTTAAATTTTGACAAAAATTAACATAATTTCTATTTTTATTTCAATGTTCTATTTATGTGTTTGATTTCAAAGATATATTTACCTACACAAACTTAAAAAAAAAAATTCTAAAAACACAAGTGTGTAAAATTGTTTAAAGAAATTGTTTATATATATATATATATATATATATATATATATATATATATATATATATATATATATATATATATATGCATATGCATATGCTAATCATACAAATAATATTTTAAAAGCATTATATTCTATTATTTCTCAACAATTAATGATGGATTTTGAGACAATGGTTGATAAATATTAATATACATCAAAATATTTATCTACTAATACATTTCACATTGCCAAAATTAAAAAATAATAAATATTACTTAAATTATATTTTTATTTTGAATTATTATTATTAATATTGAAAAGGAAGATATGAGTTAAAAAAATAAAATTAAAAAAAAATAAAATTCTTTAACTCCCTATGGAAGACCTAATTGTTGGATGATAAGAGGAGTTTCTCGTGAGAGAATGGAGTGAAGTTCTAGGTGGTATTGTTCATGCAGTTCTACGCAATTCATCATTACAGTCGAACACGAGGTCGCTAGGTTGTCATTAGCAATGAAGGAAAGTTGAAAATCAGACAGGTTGGATTCAGTTTCCCCCATGGATTTGGGCATGAAAGGATTTGGGTTGCGCCTGTGGTGAAAAAGCCACCCAATCACAGTAACATGACCTTAGAAGAAGTGGAAAAAAAGGATTTTGGATATGAAGATGTTCCCCTCATATTATTAGCGTACCGTGGGTGGCCACGACTACAAGTCATTTTTGTGGAAAACATTAGTCAATACCTACACATATGGGCATTCTATACCTTCAGATAAACTTGATCGCTACACTAGGGAGATCAACGTTGAAGGTTTTCTTTTGCTCCCCTCAAATCACAAGTCCCTTTTACATTTATATATTGAGGATGCAAAGAGGGCTTGATTTGTTGCATTGGGGTTTAGACTAGCATTTTTTTGTTCTCAATATTTTTCATTGTGCTGCCCCTAGATCGGAGTTGATATGAATGGGAGAAATCATTTCTTCCTTTCACTGGGGTTGATGGAGGGGCTAGAAGAACTGATCCACTCATAGTGTACTTTTGGATGTGGTCCTAGGTCTGCATGCCTAAATCCATATGTTCTTTTATTCATTAGACCTCAGATCAGAGCATATACGACATAAAATCTTGGTCATTAGGAGGGAGTTCGCGTAAAGGAAGATAAAAATTTCTATAGAATTATAAAAACTCTTACTAGCATCCATATTAATTTAGGTTAAGGATGAAGACTCATTAGAAAGCATCAAATGGAAATCCATATTAATTTGGGTTAAGGATGAAGACTCATTGGAGAGGATAAAAAACAAGATATAACAATTGGAAGGACTCTCAATGGAAAAACAAAAAATCATCTCAAAAGGGAAACTTGTACAAGACATTAGCAAGGCTCAAAGAAAATCTCCTGAAGACCCAAAGGAACTTGTCTAGGTTGTAGTCTTTTATTTGAACCCCTCAAATTAGATGTAGCATGATGATGTTTTGTGTTTCCTATGCTATAGACACTATTAGAAAGAGCATCTTAAGTGAGTTCTCGAGTTATATTTTGGAATTTGTGATCTCTTTTTTTAGTTATGAGTGTCCTCTCCATGGAAATTTTAATGAGAAACTAGAAAGGTTGTTCATGCTCTTGATTGGAAATACAATTCACTTATATATATATATATATATATATATATATATATATATATATATATATATGTATATATATATATATATATATATATATATATATATATATATATATATATATAACACTAATGAAATCTCAAATTGGTATAAATATAAACCATTAATTAAAATTTATAAAAACAATTGATTCATATTGAGAAATTTATTATGTGTTACTCATGATGAGTAAAACTTATCGAGATACATAATTTTTTTTACTAAAAAAAATGACAACATTAATTTTTTTAAGTTGTTTCTATTCTAACTATGAAAAAAATACACTTCAATTAATTCAAACCAATTTTTAAAATATCAAATTGCAATATTTAAATTATTTTAAAACCATATATTCTAAATTTTAATTCTAAGTATTTTATATTTTTAATTTTTTTATTTAATAGTACCATTTTGAATAAAATCACTTATTTTTATTATTTAAAATGTATTTTCAAATATATAAATAAATTCAAAAACATAAAAACAAAAGAAATATAAATTTAATAAACCAAATGTATTGAACGCATATATCAAATTTAAAAAAAAAAAAAAAAACATTTACACTACACTAATTTAATTTTCAAACATGTAAACCAAAATATAGAAATATATATTCTCCGACTTTTAAAACAAACTTCCAAATAAATAAATATCCAATGAGAATCAATTTAGCATAATAATTCTTAATTTCCCAAACAATCCTCCGACCAATCCTCCCCTCAATAGATTTACCTAGATCCCAAACAATCCTTTCGCAAATCCTGCCCCCAATGGATTCTCTCAGATCCCAATGCCACCTAAATCTTGGGACCTGTGGTTTATGGTACCATTTAAGCCCTCCATCACTGCTTGCACCAAAGGGCCCAAGCTGCAATATGCCCTTGGTTGTGAGTATCCTCCAAGGAATCAACCTATCAATATAATACCAACTCATAATCTCTCGCCAATCCATACTTGGGGAGGGATGAATATCTACAAATCTACTATGTTGATGTTGCTCGATGCTCAATTCATGTTTCTCTACTTGGTTACCCAACATGATGTAGTTGGAGAACTCTTCCCTTCTCTTCCTAATGTATAAAGGTGGGTCGTTGGTAGTGTTGCAAGACTTATCTATGTACTCTTGTAGAGGGCTGCTCTGGAACTCCCAATCGTACTCCTCTTGCTGCCTTATGAGGGATTTGAGTTGTTTTTCAACACTAGACAAATTGGTTGTTGATTCGGCACATACACCTATGAGTTCCTCAATTTTTTTGTTCTCATGTAAGGTAGTGTCTCAGACTGTCTAGAATTTCTGCTTCAACAACATAAGATCTGTCTTGGAATGCTTGATCCTTTCTCGAAAGTCTTCTATCGGAAATTCTAGTGCCATGCTGACTGTCTCTGTATTTGAATACACCGGATGTCCCACTACTTCAACTTGAACCTTTGATTGGCCCTTTAGAAATGACTCATCATTCATACTATGTTTGTCCTATTTCCCTCCATGATCATGCTTATCATATCGATTTATTACGACTGGCTACTCCTTTGATTCTAATTGAGTGTATTCTTTTTGGACCTCTTTACATGTGAGGATAAATTGTCCATCCTCTTTGGTTGTCCAACATGGATGTACTGGTGGACTGCTGTTTATACCTGATTTCCCATACTCTTTACGGATGTCCTCCGATGTATTCATAGACTCAACTACCACATCATCAGGAGGAATTACCTCCTTCCTTTCATCATGTACCTTGTCAAGCTGATTGATCAACTTGTCCTGCAAGTTTCTCTGAATAACATGGTGTCGCTGCTCACCATTAGTACTTTACTGCTCAGATCCTTCATAGGACCTCTCCTGAAAACTGGTGAACCCATCTATGGATGAATCCAAATGATCTAAAGAGGTCTCTAATTTTTCCATCCTTGTTACCACCTTATCATCTGGACATGAATGGTCCAGTGACCAAACTCCCTTGCATACAAAGCATAAGCCTTTCCTCCTTAGTTCATTCTTGCTATCTCCAAAAATATTTGTTAGTTCATCCTTGCTTAAGTTCTTTCTAAGTAGTTTGATGCTCTATTTGATCAACCCCTCAGCTATTTCATAAGCATCGGGTGATAAAATTAGCTCCTTCCTCAAAATGGCCAACAATTTGGATCTCAATTGTTCACAAATGGCCCTATCTTCTCCTAAGATCGGAGACATGATATTTTGCATGTATGCTTTAATGAATTTTGGACGAGATGTTGTGATTCTAGTGCAAAAGTATTGGAGCATCTGAAGGACTAATTCATCACACTCTAGATCCAACATAAGTATACCAAATCTGAATTTCGGCATGCATTCCAAAATTGTGTGCTTTTGAAAAAAAGTAATAAGGGTGGTGTTGTCCAACCCTTAGATTGCTTCTACCATTACCCTAAAATTCCTCCTCATGGTGTCATCATTGTAGGGCAGTAGTTGTGTTGCTAAGGCTATGATTTTACTAAGACAAGAGGTGACTGTGAGTCTAACCTTTTCACAAGAATGCTCCAAGAACCTAGGTTGTATCAAAGCAAGCATGGATGGATTTAAGGCCCAAATTGACCTTTCCCATTCTGATTTCTCTATCAAGCTCAAAGCCATATTTAATGTGTCTAGCTATAGGAGGATATCTTCTAACTTTGTGCCCTGCAATTTGGATCCAATTTGAAAGAGACACTTTCTTTTTACATCTTCCTTCTGGATATCTTTTGACTACTAAAGGATAACATGGACCTTTCGAGAGAAAGGTTTGTTGTTATGACTTAGCTTTTGATCTGTATATTGTTGCCATATGTGATAAAGTATTGTAACCCATAGAATCAAGTGATGTATCATTATGTTGATTTTTGTGGCGTTTCCAAAAGTAAAATGATGACATTGTGGGTTGGCATCAATGGATCTCAATACTTTTTCTTCTCTCTTCGGCTTTCTTCAATAAAACTGATTTACGCCCTTTCGAGAAATTGATCTATACTAGGCTTGAAAGACAAAAAATTATAATTATTCAACCCCCATAAGGAAATTGAACACCTACAAATAATAGCGAAGAAAATAATAACACAATGCAACAATAGCTGGTGTAGAAGAAATTTCCCTGAAAATAATTAAAGTTTCAAAATCAACCACCTTAAATCATCCCTATTGCAGCGTATGGTTTCACCTATGTTATTTATCCTCCAAATTTAATGGATATAGGTTTACTCCTAGAATATAGAGCTCCAACACTAGATCTAGGTCTGCCTTCTGGATATAATCTCAATCATTAAAATCTGGAACATAGCCATTTGTTACTTTTATCTAGGAGTTGCTTTAGTTATTTTGAAGATGATGGAATAAATATGCTATGTCGTGAAGAGTCGATTCCATTAAAGATCATCGTTGGTTCTGAATAATGCTCGATGTTTGGCCAATTAACTTTGGCAAAGAAGAGGCTGCTATTGTAAAAAGGCGATTGCTCGACTCCACCTATTAAACATCAAAATTCTTGACCTCTACCTGCAATGTATTGCACAACCAAGCCCTTCTGCACGGAAATAAGTGAATTCAAGATGGGCTCTCGACCTTCCTACAAGTTCTCACAATGCGTGTCCTCTTGGCTTATGATCAGATTCGAACAACCACTCAGCCCACGGGACCTGTAATAACACTCACATGTATTTGGCAGATCATTGGATGGCACCTCTACTATCTGCGCGTTATTTGATTGCCTGGAATAACACTGGATGGTATTGAATTCTGTTGGGAATATTCGATCTCTGGTTGAGACCTATGAGACACCTCAGATATGATACTTCCCCACAAAACAGTATGTCCTCGTGGCCCTTCAATATAATCCGGTGCATTAGCTTTCACGAACCAAAGCAATTAACGCATCCATGCAAATGAATTTAAAACCAGTGCTCTTAGTCTGCGTTAATTTCTGAGCATAAGACTGATCTTATATGGGGTACCTCTAGACAGAGAGGCAATTCGACCCTCAGCAATTTGCACTACCTTGAGCGCTCAATGTTGAAGATAGATGCTTGGTCTGACCATGATGGGTCAACTTCAGCACGACAAATTTTACCGGGGCTCAGTTCAATCACCAAAGCCACGATAATCCTGTTTTTCCTGTTAAAGAAAGGTGTATTTGCTACAAATATTTAACCAACTCCTTCTATGTGTTAATGGGTCCGCCACACCGATTCATCACATAGAATCACAACTCTGTTTCGGTGGATATTTTGCAGGCAAGGGAATCCTTCGAATCTTATGATTTGCATGCCGAGTCTCATGTCAGAGACTCCTCCTCTGCACTCGAGACATGGAATGATGGTGGTACGATCCACCACCCTTTAAGGAAAATCAATGTGCTGATGAGAAAAACACTGATGTCGTTGTTCAGTTTAGCCTCTGAAATTACATCTACATCTTCAACAAATCATTACACTTCCAACACAACTGTAGATACCTTATTTATCTGCATCTACGCTCTGGCATAATGTTGGGGAGATATATCCCTTGGTGTCTGCAAAACAATCGATAAATTGTTCCAATTTAACGACCCAACATCTGGAGCTTGTGAAATTGTGTTGTTCAATGTGATTTTAAATCTTTCTTTAATGGTCTACCACCTCTACAACACAATCCTTTAGGAGAATAACAAGAAACAGATGCACAACCTATGCTCACCATCAGATATCGAACAACTATGTGGTGAAATTGCAATGCTCAAACTAAATCAGATCTCGAACAAATATGTGGTGGAATTATAGCGCTCAACTCTAAAAAATATTTCGATTGGCCTCTTGGAATTCCAACACGGGCCAATAGTTCCACTCATTCTGCTACAAATCCCTCACATGACTTAACTGTGAGAGAGCTTCATTTATAACTCAGCCCCCAACTCAACCCCCGATACTTGTGTGCCCTCTCAAACATTGCTGTGATGCTTCTCGTTTTTTGTAGTATGTTAATGAAATCAGATATAGACAAATCTAAGGGCTAAAATTTTCTTGAATATTTAAATTTCGGTCTCTTAAATTTGAATGGACAGAGATGGCCCAACAAACCTCAATCCAATAATTTGGCAAAGGTAATGTTTTCCCTGTTGTACACTTTTTACAACATAGAAAATTTCCCTTTTAATCCATTGATAAATAAGACCAACTAGGGTGATACCAAATACCACCGAAGATGGAGATGTCGACTAGAGTGAGAATAAATCCCACTGAAGCTCCCTGCATGAAACCCTTAGGCTGGCAAGATGCATAGCTCTGATACCACTGTAAGATCCCAAACCTTAATAATTTAGTCAGATCTAGCACATTTCTAATGTTCTCAATAAAATTACATTCAGTAAAAACCATGAACATATATGAGATCTGGAAATGAAACCTTTTATTTATATTATTAAATGAAAATAAAATACATGCCCATACAATAAATTTGAGCTCCTGCAAATGGCATGCTTGGCTGCTCCTTAAAAACAAAAACAAACACTAAGCATAATCGTGGACCCTAGATAGATCCACTAGATAAATTCACCACAGAGTTTTCATCCCGGGATCAATGTTAGAACAGGCCAGGCCAAGTTCTCAACCCAAACACAATAAGGTATATAAAACCAAAATGATTCTAAATTCCTTGCTTCTATCTCCTTTTATAGGCTTGATGGACCTTATTTTATTATTTTTCCTTGGAAACCGTCAAAAAATACCATTGGTCAATACCATGGGAAAATACCACGATAATACCATGGATCGTTTTCGTCCACTTTGACCAAATGAAGAAAGGGAATATTACATATATTCACAAGACCTCAAAGTGCTGTGTTGCAGCAATGGGAAAAGGAAAAATAGAGATGAAGAAAATAGAAAATATAGCGAGAAGGCAAGCCACCTTCTCCAAGCAAAGAGCAGGTCTCCTTAAGAAGGCTAAATAACTCTCCATCCTCTATGATTCAGACCTAGTAGTACTCATATTTTCAAGCTTAGGGAAGTTCTTCGATTACACTAATTCAGATATGAAAAACATAGTGGAGAGTTACATGACAAGCTTTGAAAAATAATCATCGCCGCAATCAGCATCCCTTGCCCTGGTTCAGTGCAACGATAAAAATCATGATAAAAACCATGATTTATAGTTAACAAAGCTGAAGCTTCAGGGCGATAAACTGCAGTTGATGTTGAAACATAAAATTGGAGAATATCTAGAAGGATCGGATACTGAACAATTGCTGCAACTGGAAGAGAAAATGGAAGTGGAAATGGGGCAGGTGAGGGTGAGAAAGAACCAGTGCATGCTCAGCTGCATAAATGAGATAACGAATATTAAGAAGGATCTGATGGAGGAGAATAGGAATTTGCAGAGAAAGGTACAGGATATTGTGAATAATGACTTTGTGATAGCTGCTCCTGAACCCAGTCTTCTTAACTAAAATGGTGGGAATATCAAATTCCAAATCGATTTTTATCAATTGACTTTAATAGCAATATAATTCCTGGAAGGCAAGAATCTCTATTGACTTTAATAGCCATCTAATTCCTGGATATTGTGAATAATGACTATGTGATAGCTTTTCCTGAACCCTAGTCTTCTTAATTAAAATGGTGGGAATATCAAATTCCAAATAGATCGACTTTCATAGCCATATAATATAATTCCTAGAAGGCAAGAATCTCTGGAGTCGATATGATTATGCTGCTAATTAGGTTGAGGTAGTGCTAAAATTTATGCGATGATGTTGCATTATTCAAAAATGTCTCAATTTATCAAAATTGTAATTATATTTCTTGAATTAATTGTGATGTAAATTTAGAAATATGTGCTGTTCCTCAACTTTTGGAAGGAAGTTGGAAGATCTGGGGGCTTTTGGAAGGAAGTTGCAGGCATTATATTTTTCTATTATTTTCTCACCTGCATATATCAACAATGAAAAGGAAACTATTTAGTGAAAATTACAATGTTGAGATATCTATTTCTCTCTCATTATTTTGATCCATTTCCCAATTCATTGCTGTGAAAATTCAATGGAGACATCGCAAACTAAAAATTTCAAGTTCTGAATGCGCAACTGCTATAGAGAAACCTACATTGAAAACTGGCAATTATGTTAAATAATGATATACCAATCCTTATTTCATTTTTTTTCGTCTCCAGCCACATTGTAATCTAATTAAAAATATGAAAAAAAAAATACCAAGATATCAAATTACACCCACCTTGATTAATTAACCCTTGAAGACTCTCGTCAAGCCTTGCACAAGAGAGAAACCAAAACCCTACAAGTTAAAACACTAACTGCAAAAACCTTCAAGAAAAATTTAGATTGATGGCACTGTCAAAATTGCATTTTCCTCCCTAGTTTTGATACACATTTGTTCTTAACACATCTTCTCAACCATGCTGAGCATATGTAAGAAAAGTAGATAGTATTGATTAGGGTTCGTGTAACATATGTTATTAATTTAAATAATTTTATTCGATTTATTTTGGTAAATTTGAAATTGAATTGAATTCACTAATTTAATGAGAATCATTTTATTGCCTAAGTGTTATGACTTGATATTAGGAGATGAATTCTAATGAAGTTTGATGATTAATGATTAAAGTCACAATTTTTGAGATGTGGCAAGGAATACTAATTGATTCAATATTGTTGCTTCCAAATATTTAATAAAAATTTATATGGAAAAAAAATAGAAATAAAATATCTAATCTTACTTTAAGTGCTAAGGCAATAATATTATTCAACAAATTAGTTCTTTCAATTAAAATTATAATTAGTGAATCCCCAATCATCTATTAGTTGTTATGTTCTTAAGTGGTTTTCAGATCCTAATCATAGGTTTTAAAAGTAGAAATCAATCTTCCAATCAAACAATGTTTCCAACTACACTAACTAGATCCAATGAACTATGTTTCAAAAATACATATAATAATTATTTTTAATGAAAATATTTAGAGAAAGAACGTGCAAAGTTTGTTCATATATATACTATTTAGGAGTGAATATATATAAAAATGGCTCTAAGGTCAATATACATCAACAATAAAATACATAATCATTACGGCTCTAAATGACAACTATATTTCAACTCTATAAAAACATGTTATAAGCTATTGGGGGATTGGTCTAATAAAAATAATTGATCAATATGATCATTAATCAAACTCATCACCACTACTAGAAATGGGATCAATAGCAAAAGTTACCTAAACACCATCTCTTCAAAGACTTCAAACTCCTCAAAGGAATCCTATCTAATATTATTTGGAAACACAATTTAAGTTGGATGCATGGAAATTTGAATATTTGACCAAAACTAACATAATTTCTAGTTTTCCTTCAAAGTTCTATCTATGTATCTAATTTCAATGATATATTTACCTACACAAACTTAATTTTTTTTCTAAAAATACAAAAGATTGTAAAATAGTTTGGGGAAATTGTTTATACATACATATATATATATATATATATATATATATATATATATATATATATATATATATATATATATATAATACAAATCATAATTTCAAAATATTATACTTTGTTATTTCTCAACAATTAATGATGGAGTTTTATAAAAAACTAATGTGTCCTTCCAAATATATATGATTGTGAATTAGGGACAATTATAAAAATTATATGGTTGATAAATGTTAATATATCTCAAAATATTTATCTACTAATACATCTCACATTGCCAAAATTAAAAAATAATAAATATTACCTAAATTATATCTTTATTTTGAATTATTATTAGTATTATTGAAAACGAAGATATGAGTTAAACCTATAAATAAAAAATAAATAAAAATTAGTAACAAAATTCTTAACTCTCCATGAAAGACCTAATTGTTGGATGATAAGCAGGGTTTCTCGAGAGAGAATGGAGCATGGGTTTGTAGGTGTTCCACTTCATGTAGTTCTACGCAATTCATCATTACAATCGAACATGAGGTCGTCACTGGCAATGAAGGAAAGTTAAATATCATAGCTGTTGGATTCATTTTCCTCCATGAATTTGGGCATGAAAGGATTTGGGTAGTGCCTATAGTGAAAAAACCACCCACTCGCAGTTACATGACCTCATAATAAGATGGAAAAAAGGATTTTGGATATGCAAATGTTCCCCTCGTATTATTAGCCTACCGTAGGTGGCCACGACTACATGTCATTTTAGTGGTAAAAATCAGAGTCAATAACTGAACATATGGGCATTCTGTACCTCTAGATAAACTTGCTCGCTGCACTAGGGAGATCAACGTTGAAGGTTTTCTTTCGCTTCCCTCAAATCACAAGTCCCTTTTAAATTTATATATTGAGGGTGAAAAGAGGGTTTTATATGTTACATTGTGGTTTACACTAAAATTTGTTGGTTCTCAATATTTTCCGTTGTGCTACCCCTAGATCAGAGTTGATATGAATGGGAGAAATAATTTATTCCTTTTGCTAGGGTTGATGGAGGGGCTAGAAGAATTTATCCACTCATAATGTACTTTCGGATGTGGTCCTAGGTCTGCATGCTTAAATCCATATGTTATTTTATTCTTTAGATCCTGGATCAGAGCATACATGTCAAAAAATCTTGATCATCAGGAGGGTTTTTGCATAAAGGAAGATAGAACTTTCAAGATAATTATTAAAACCCTTACTAGAAGATCCATATTAATTTGGTTTAAGGATCAGGACTCGGTGGAGAGCATAAAAGATAAGATACAACAATGGGAAGGACTTCCAATGGCGGAACAAAAATAATCTTAGAAGGGAAACTCTTACAAGACAAGCGGGCCCTGAAAGAATACAATATCAACAGAGGTTATACATTATCCTCAGTATGAGGACTGCGAGGAGGAATAGGACTTGGCCTTTTAGACTCCTACAAGGAAGATGTTAGAGGAGGTGTAGATCATGTTAATACCACATCCCTAGTTGATACACCACCTAAGCATATCATCCATATGTTTTTTTATTTTTTATACCCTAGATCAAAGCATATCTGATAGAAAATATTGATCAGAAGGAGGGTTTTTTCTTAAATTAAGATATCACTTTCCAGATAATTATAAAAAGCCTTACTAGTAGATCCATATTAATTTGGATTAAGGAATAGGACTCGATGGAGAGCATAAAAAACAAGATACAACAATGGGAAAGACTCCCAATAGCAGAACGCAAAATCATCTCAGAAGGGAATCTCTTACAAGACAAGAGGACCCTCAAAGAATCTAATATTAATAGAGGCTTTATGTTATCCTCAGTATCACAACTGCAAAGAGGAATAAGACCTGGCCTTTTAGTATCCTATAAGGAAGATGTCAGAGGAGGTACAGAACATGTTAATACCACATCCCTATTTGCAACACCACCTACGCATAACATAGTGTAAAATATGGAGAAACACGCATAGGTAGAGATCTAGAACTCACAGGTAAACAACATGTTCTCATATTTTCACCAAGAGGTTGTAATATATATATAACTGATTCTATCCAAAATCTATGGACCTATATAGATGGATATATGCAAATTCGACTACAGAATGTAACATATAGTTACACTCGAAGAGATTGTTCATTGGACAACCTTCCTCCAAAGAATATTACCAAAAAAATATGGAGAAGGGACCTTGGTTTGGGGGGCAGAGTTGGGTTATTCACTACACCCTACTTTTTAAAATTTGACTCATCAACCACGAAGGTAAAAAAAAATCAGGTCTGGGTTCGTTTTACTAACCTCCCACTACCGTTTGGCACCATCAAGTTCTTGAAGACATCGGAAATGCTCTAGAAATTTTTATTAAAATGGCAAGTGAGAGAATAACATTATGGATCTTCACATAAGCCTACATTTGTGTGGAGATTGACCTCAGGAAGGGGTTGTCAGATCACATCCAACTAAAAAATGGACACTTCGAGTGGACAAAGAGTTTAGATTATGAAAATGTGGCCTTTAGGTACCAGAGTTTACATGAACTTTTTATTAGGGCACATGCTTGGGGACCAAAACTAGTACTGAGAGATGTCATCTTTTCCTTGGAGATCTTACATCAACATCTGAGAGACTTGGGTTGTAGAATGGAAAAAAAAGAGTAGCATCTTGGCATACTTCTTTAGCTGAGAAAATCTCCTGAGTACCCAAAGAAACTCATCTAGGTTCCAATTTTGTATTTGAACTGCTCAACTTAGATGTAGCATGATGATGTTTTGTGTTTCCTACTGTATAGATACTACTAGAAAGAGAATCTTAGGTCAATGCTCTAGTTATATTTTGGACTTTGTGATCTCTTTTTAAAGTTATCATTGTCTTTCCTATGGAATTTTCTCCTTGTATGTTCTCCTTAGTGAGAAACTAAAAAGGTTATTCATACTCTTAATATAAACTCTACTTTTTTGAAAGCAATACAATTCACTTTACAAAAAAAAAAATTACTATGCTCTTATGAAATCTCAAATTGGTATATAAATAAACCAATAATTTAAATTGCTAAAAGCAATTGATTCATATTGAGAAACTATTTGTGTTACTGATGATGGGTAAAACATATCATGATTCATAGTTTTTTGACAATTTTTTTTTAACAACCAGAATTCTTTTAGTTGTTTCTATTTTAACTGTAAAACTAGATACACTAAAATTAATTCAAAATCAACTTAATTTGTTTTTTTGACATATTCAAATTATATTAAAACCAAATATTTTAATTAGAATTAATTTATATTTTTATCTTTTTCATTCATTTGATAATACCATTTTAAATAAAATTATTTATTTTTATTATTTAAAATATATAAATAAATTTAAAACCATAAAAACACAACTGATATAAATTTAATAAACCAAAGATATTAAACTCATAAAATATACACCACCCAAAAAGAACATTTACTCTACAGGTATTTAATTTTCGAACATGTAAACAAATTATAGAAATATATATTCACCGACTTTTAAAACAGACGTATGTTGACTTTAGTCCTATCAACATTTCCAACTACCTAGATCCGAAACAACAAATATCAACTGGTTTTTCTATTTATATCGACCCGTTAGAGTAGGTCGACTTAAAGCATCTCACACTGAAAATCAAACGGACAGTCACCTATTATTACTATCTGGTACCCTAAAATCGGTATTCTAATATTATCTACTTCTAAAAATCTCACACACCTAATTATGGTAGCTTTTTGAATATGATCTATGTACATTCACTAAGTCCTCAAACAGCGGCGTTACAACAATCAATATTCCCAACAACTTACACCTGCTACCTGACACAACAAAATCTAAACCAGTTTTCTCTTCCTATCGACCTGTTAGACTAGGTCGACTTAAAGAATAAAAGCTCACCAACTCACATTGAACATCAACGGACAGCCTATTATTATCCAGTGCCCTAAAAACGACATTCTATTATTATCTACTTTGGCTAAAAATCCCACACGCCTAAAGAGGGAAAATAGAGATTAAAAGAATAGAAAATCCAACGAGTAGGCAAGCCACCTTCTCCAAGCGAAGAGCAGGTCTGCTTAAGAAGAGGTCAAAAAACTGTCCATCCTATGTGATACAGACGTGGCAGTACTCATCTTTTCAAGCTCGGGAAAGTTTTTCGATTACGCCAGTTCAGATATGAAAAGCATAGTGGAGCGTTACATGACAAACTTCGAAAAATTATCATCGCTGCAATTAGAATCCCGTGCCCTACTTGACTGCAGCGATAACAATCATGATAAAAACCAAGATCTTTCTTTCTTTCTTATTATTTCGGTCCATTTGCCAATTCGTTGCCGTGCAAAATCAATGGAGACATCGCAAACTAAAAAATTCAAGTTCGGATGCACAACTGCCATAGTTGTACAGAGCCAGCTACAGCGAAAATGAGTGAAAACGGGTGATTATGTTAAATAATGCTATACCCAACCTTACTTCGTTTTTTCATCGTCTCCAGCCACACCGTAATCAAATAAAAAATCTGAAAAAAAAATACGAAGATTAATTAAGTCTTGAAAACTCTCCATCACGCCTAACACAAGAGAAACCAAAACCCTACAAGTTAAAACCCTAACCGCAAAAACCTTCAAGAAAAAGTTAGGTTAATGGCACTGTCGAAATTGCATTTTCCTCCCCAGTTTTGATAGACATTTGTGCTTAACACATTTTCTCAACCATGCTGAGAATATATAAGAAAATTAGACAGTATTGATAAGGGTTCGTGTAACATTTTATACATGCGCATGTTATTAAGTGAATTTAAATAATTTTATTTAATTTTATATTTTATATTTTTGTTTTTGTTTTTATATAATTTGATCAGGAATATTAATAAAATAGGGACTACAATGTTTCATTCATAAAATAGAACATTACAACGTTTCATTCATATTAGCTGGGAGAACAAGTCTAAGCCAAACAAATTTTCTAAGAAAAAAAACTATAATTGTAAAAATTTGCATATTCAAATGAATTCAAGACCAATTTCTAAAATGCCATTGTTTTTGTATATTAATCATTTTAAAACCACATATTTTAATCATTTTAAAACCACATATTTTAGTTAAAATTATTTTATATTTTAAATTTTTTCATTAAAATTTAATAATACAATTTTAAATACAATTATACTGAAAATATAAAAATATATAATAGGGGGAGGGTGGAGCCTAACCAATATGTTGGTGACCGTAGCCTGTCACATGGGGAGGATGGTCACCACGTGGAGAGTGCATGCAAATGCCGGGAGGATAACAGATGACAGGATCTCTCGCACCAAACGTCATAAATGCAAAGTACACCCACGCAACTCGAGTTGGGTCTGCCAGTAGGGCTGTCAGGAAATTTCTGGAAAAAGAGCCGAGGAAGCGATAATATGCATGGTAAGGTTTATTCGCATGGTAATGTTTGGATTTGTGCACTGTGGTTTTGTTTAGAAGCTGGTTGTGCCTACAGGCGATTTCTCCAGCGAAGGTTAAGGGTGACGGGCCGGATTGACAGTTGGTATGTATCATCATACCTACCCTCTGAGCCAAAAATTTATGTCTCTCATCGAATGCGGATAATGATAATGGTCTTCTTAGATTATTTGTTTGAATGGAGATTTGGTCAGTTCTGGTATGAACAAATGCAAAAGGTTGATGAAGCTGGCTGTATGCTTATTCTTCCTCAGCGAGTTTTTGTTCAGTTACCCAAATCTTTGGTTAGAACTTGGTCACAGCTTTTGTTTCCTCATTCTGATCCTTGTATTGTTAAGATAATGGTTTTTGACTTCTGCAATATTTATTGGTTGTTGCAACTTTTTAATGGGTTGGTTCGGCTCTTTTACAGTAGTTTGTTGTATATGGGTTTTAGTATGGTTGTTTTCCCTGTCAAAAACTTCTCTATAGCTACGAAGAAAGGGTATGTCTTAATCTATCTCTCCTTTTCTTGTTTATATCATCTTCTTTGATAGGAGGCTGGGTAGAAATTGGAAAATTGCAGATAAATGTTGCCTGTTGAAAGTTCAAGTGGTTTGCCTTTGTTATGGTGGAAGGAATTTCTTGCAGCAGAGTTCATTTTTCTCCTGTCTATTTAACTTTGGTAATTATGTTAATAGGGTCCTGAAGATGATATGTGGGTAAGATTTTTCACCTTATAATATCTGTATTGGTATTTGGACTTTGGTCTTACCTTTTGATTCTTTGGCCATGTTTGTCTTGTGTCATGGCAACAATAAATGGGTTTCTTTTCATTTCTTTTGTGGCCGGTTAGATTGTATTAGTGTCTGGTCTCTCTTTTTACGTCATTTCTTTCTCATGGAGACTAACTTGGGTGATGGAACCTCTATGCATTCTGAGTCTCGAATATTGTCTAGGAATCTAATTGGTCTTGTTGTTTGGATGGTAGCTTTAGTAGATTCCTTGTCAGGTTCCTTTAATATGGTCAAAAGAGGAAGGAAGCCCGCTGGAGGCAATGGCAAACAACCTACTTCTGAGCAGCATCAGAAAAGAGGAAGAAAATCTTTGTAGCAACATCTAGAACCATTGGTTCAAACATTTGCATCAGAAATCCCAAATTTGGTACGCTCTCGCATTTATGGTCGGGAAATTGAGGTTTTAAACAACGTGGAGAGAGAAGATGAAATGGCTTCTGAGGACATGCAGAATTTGGTGAATGACCCAGGGCACACACGGGGCCGAATTCCCTTGTTTCAACAATCAGTTAGAACTTACTGGTTAATCAAATGCCCGCTAGCTAAGGCAGTAATGTCGATAGCAGAAACTAAGCTGGAATCAACTTTGGCAGATATTAACATGAACATCTAGGAAATAAATCTTCGAAAATTGCATCAGTATGCGAGGCTTGGAAGGTTAGAAAAGGAAATCAAGTCTATGCAGTACGTTGAAGTTGAATTACCAGGGTTCACTGCTAAAGATCCAGCTCCAGTGGAATCTGAGGAAGATTAAAGGTTTCATAATCAAATGTCTTACTTTATTTTTAGCGGCTAGTACTTTCTCTGTATATGTTGTTATCTCAAGACTTAGATATTAAGTACCATGAGATATGGTATAGATTATTAAAACTTTTTATGTTTTGGTTGACATACTCTGAACTTGGATGACCGAAATACCTATTTCCTGCTCGCAGGTTAAGGTCTAGTTTTGTATATTGTTTCCCGACTTTTATATATATATATATATATATATATATATATATATATATATATATATATATATATATATATATATATATATATATATATATATATCAACACAAACTAAATAAATTTAATAAACCAAATATATTAAACTCATTTAGAAAAAAAAACATTTATACTACACTAACTTAATCTTCAAACAGGTAAACCGATTATTTATTTTTTTCACCGAACCTTAAAACAGATGTTGGAAAAAAAATTCTCGAATTAAAATCGTATCTAAATTAAATCTACACTGCACTAATTTTATCTTCAAACACACAGACATTTTATTTTTTCTTTTTCAGCGAACTTAAAATAGACGTAAATTTCCAATTAAAATCAATCTAAATTCATGATTTCCCAAAATAAATATAGTAAATAATCTATTAACGGTCTGCCCTTTCGTCATTCTAGAATTCATTTTGAAAAATAATGGAGGTTGACTTTTGTCCTCGGTATTATGGAGGCAGTGCTAAGATTTATACGACGTTGTTATCAAATTTATAATTAATTTTTTTTAATTAATTCTAATATAAATTTAGAAGATTTGTTTCGATGGCCTATCTATTTCTATTTCTGAGATAATTATTTTTATTTTTAATATAATATTTAAATTTATTATAAATTATTTGTTAAATCAAAAGTGGAGACCATTATTATTTGTTAGTACGAGTGATGATAGTTTATCATAGTTACGGCAGAAAAACAATACTATTTAAAATGAAAATCCATCTTCTATTTAGGACAATAAGATAGTGATCCACATAGAGCAAGCTTTACTCCAAATATTTTTTTGATTTTTCATAATTAATTTAACTTATAATATAAGAAAGACAATTAGGTTATATCATTACATTAACCCACTATTATCTTTTCATATTTTCTTATAGTATTTTTCTGAAATGTAATATTTTTTTGGTTGCTCAGGCTTATAATCAATTGTTGTTGTATATATGTATTTATTTTCCAAATTCAAATTCAAATTATTTTTTGAATTTATTAACAAATTCAATTTTTTCTTTTCTTTCTATGTTTCCTTTTTATTTCTTTTTTTTTTGTTTTTCATTTTTTTTCTTTTATTATTCATATTGACATTTGAGAATTCTTTCGTTCAAAATCACATTAAGATCATTGAGTCAATTTCTTTCGAACTACCTATTTTAGTTCATCATCAGTATTAAGAATGGGTCAAAACTTTTAGAACTACCCATTGTGGTTCATCATCAATATTAAAATGTAATGATTGGGTGTAGTTTAAATTAATGGGAAGAGAAATTTGTATTTTTTTTCCCTCAATTTTAGTAATATTTGTGTGGTATATATAATATTTAGGGTACAAATATGGAAACTGCATTTAAAAATTATGGCAGAAAAATATAAGGCACTTATTGACATGACCCAAAGGCTATAATAAAACCTTAAAACTTATGGTCCAATTAAATGTCTGAAAAATAATTTTTGCAATAAAAATAATTTTTTTTATTTTTTATTTTTTATTTTTTTATTAAAGTTAAACATTATAAGTTGTATTTGTGAATATTAAATTAATAGTGGTCAATAGGAAAATATATTGTTATTAATATCTTGGCCTACAATAATAAGTAATTAGTTACATATTTATCTACTATATATTTAATTTAAAATATAGAAATTTTTTAAATATATTAAATTCATTTCAAATTCAAAAATATAATATTTATAATAACTACAATTATTTTTGAAATACATTAAATTCATTTTAATTTTAAAATTAGAAAAATTATAGGACAAGTCCAATATATTCACTATTGGTTCTATTTTGGTAATTTGAAACTGAATTGAATTCATTAATTTAGTGAGAATCATTTAATTGCTAAGTGTCATGACTTGATATTAGGGAATGAAATTTAATAATACTTTAGGATTAATGACTAAAGTTTCAATTTTCAATTTTTTGATATGTGGTTAATGGATTCAATATTCTTGATTCCTAATATTTAATAAAAAATTATATGGAAAAAAAACATAAATACAATGTCTTTACTTAGTGCTAAGACAATTCTAGCATCCAACAAATTAGTTCTTTCAATTAGAACGATATTTAATAAATCTCATATCACTATCTTAGATGTTATGTGCTTTAATGGTTTTTTAATTATTAATCATAATTTTAAATTTCTAAATCAATTTTATAATCAAACCATGTTTCCAACTATAAGAACCAGATTCAATGAAACCTTTTTAAAAAATATCTAAAATAATTATTTTTAATGAAAAATATATATTTTAAAAATCCTAATGATTAGAAAGAATATGTGATTTTTTTGTATATATACCATTTAGGAGTGAATATATATATAATACATAATCATTGACGCTCTAAATAACCTTTATATTTCAACTCTTTAAAAACCATGTTATAAACTACAAACCTAATGAAAATCATTGATCAATATAATCATTAATCAAATTCATCACCACTACTAAAAAGGGGATCAATAGTATAAGTTACCTAAACATAATTTCACTCAAAGCCTCCAGACTCCTCAAAGGCATCCTCAATAGCAGTAGCATAACATAAAAAAAAAAATTGGAAACAAAATTTAAGTTTGATGCATAGAAATTTGAATATTTAACCAAAAGTAACATAATTTCTAGTTTTCCTTCAAAGTTCTATCTATGTGTCTCATTTATATTTATGTACACCAACTCAATTTTTTTTTCTAAAATTATAAAAGTGTGTAAAATATATATATATATATATATATATATATATATATATATATATATATCACTTTCAAAATATTACGCTCTATTATTTCTTAACAATTAAGGATATATTTTTATGTAACAACTAATGTGTCCTTCCAAATATATATGTTTGTGCATGAGCCACAAACATTAAAATGATATGGTTGGTAAATGCTAATATACATCAAAAAATTTATCTACTAATACATATCACATTGTCAAGATTAAAAAAATAATAAATACTACCTAAATTATATCTTTATTTTTAATTATTATTATTATTATTAAAAACTAAGATATGAGTTAAATATATATCTATTTAAAAAAAATAGTAACAAAACTCTAAACTCTCCATGGAAGACCTAATTTTTGGATGATAAGAGGAGTTTATTTGGAGAGAATGGAGCGAAGTGCTAGGTTTTCCACTTCATGCTGTCCTACGTAATTAATTGTTGCGGTTGAACAAGAGGTCATCATTGGAAATGAAGGAAATTTTCCTCCATGGCTTCGGGAATGAAAGGATTTTCGTTGCGCATGTGGTGAAAATTCCACCCACTCACAGTCACATGGCCTTGGAAAAAAAGGGAAAAAAATATTTTGGATATATGAAAATATTCCCATCGTATTATTAGCCTATACTGTCGGTGGCCACGACTACACGTCATTTTTTTGTCATGAATCAGAGTTGATACCTGCACATATGGGCATTCTACTACCTCCAGATAAACTTGTTCACTCCAGTCGAGAGATCAGCCTTTGAAGGTTTTCTTTCACTCCCCTCAAATCACAAGCCCATTTTACGTTTATATATTGATGGTGCAAAGGGGGTTTAATTTTTTGCATTGGGGTTCATACTATTTTCTTTTTTTGGCTCTCAATATTTTTTGTTGTGTTTCCCCCAGATTTGAGTTGATATGAATGGGAGAAATAATTTCTTCCATTGGCTAGGGTTGATGGAAGGGCTAGAAGAATTGATCCACTGAAAACATAATTTTGGGTGTCATCCTACGACTGCATGCCCAAATCCATATGTTTTTTAAAATTCTTTTGACCCCAGATCAGAGCAGACTTGAAAAAAAATATTGATCGAAAGGAGCGTTTTTGCATAAAGGAAGATAGCACTTTCTAGATAATTATAAAAACCCTTACTAGCAAATCCATACTAATTTTGGTTAAGGACAGTGACTTAGTGGAGAGCATAAAAAACAAGATACAAAAATGGGAAGGACTCCAAATAGAAAAACAAAAAATCATATCAGAAGGGAAACTCTTAGAAGACAACAAGACCCTCAAAGAATACAAGATTAACAAAGGATCCACGTTATCCTGAGTATTGGTACTGCAAGGAGGAATATGACCTGGCCTTTTAGTATCCTACAAGTAATATATCAAAGGAGGTGAAGAATATGTTAAGACCACATCCCTAGTTGAGACACCACCTATCCATAACATCCATATGTTTTTTTATTCTTTCGACCCCAGATCAGAGAAGATCTGACAGAAAATATTGAACACAAGGAGGGTTTTTTCATAAAGGAAGATAATAGTTCCCAGATAATTATAAAAAACCTTACTAGTAGATCCATATTAATTTTGGTTAAGGATGAGGAATCAGTGGAGAGAGTAAAAAGAAAGATACAACAATGGGAAGGACTACCCATAGGAGAAAAATTAATCATCTTAAAAGGGAATCTCTTACAAGACAAGAGGACCCTCAGGGAAACAATATTAACATAAGTTCCATGTTATCCTCAGTGTCGGGATTGGGAGGAGGAATAGGACCTCACCTTTTAGTCCCCTACAAGGACTCTGACACAGGAGGTGTAGAAAATGTTAGTGCTAGATCCTTAGTTGAGAAACCACCTAGGCATAACATAGTGGAAAATATGGATAAACACCCATAGCTGGATATCTGGAACTCACAAGTAAACAATATGTTCTAAAATTTTCACCAAGAGATTGTAATCTATATATTTAACGACTTCTGGCCAAAATCTGAGAACTTATATAGATGCTTATACAAAAATTGGACTACAAAATGTGATATATACTTATGCTCAAAGGGCTTCTTCAATGGACGCCCTTACTCCAAAGAATATTGCCATAAAATTATGGAGAAGGGATTGTGGTTTTGGGGTAAATTTGGGTTATTCACTACACCCTGGTTTCAAAAATTTGACTCATTAACCATGGAGGTAAAAAAAAATCATGCATGGGTTCATTTACCTAACCTCCCACTCCCCTTTAGTGCCATCAAGTTCTTGAAGCCATCGGAAATGCTCTAGGAATTTTTATTAAACTAGTTAGCGAGAGACTAACATTTGGTATCTTCACATAAGCCTGCATTTGTGTGGAGATTGACCTCAACAAGGGGTTTCCAGATCACATCCAACTGAAAAATGGACACTTCTAGTGGAAAAAAAATTCATATTATGAAAATGCGTCCTTTAGGTACCATGTATGTAACCGAACATGTCACTTACAATATAGCTACCCCATGGCCAAAAAACCATAATATAAGAGGAAAGGGAAGCGACATAAAATAAAGAATTGGAAACCCTACGAGACCCTTTCTTTTGAAAATGAAGAAGAGGTAGATCAAAAGGTTCCCCTAAGCAAAGAAAATGAGGAAATTAATGAAACAATTTCATAGGGGGAGAGCCCTCAACAAAAACATATCCCAATCAGAACACATAGATGGAAGCCACATCAATTCCTGTAGTACATGAAGAAAAAATAATGAAGAATGAGACAACTCTAGGAACCAAATATCTCATGTATCATAAATATTTGAATAATAAAAGGGGCTCACACTTGAAGAAAATGCATCATATAAAACATTAATTATTTTCCAACATGCCACATGGGTTTGGAAGGAAGTAAAAAATAAGAAAGGGAAGAAAGGAAAAGTGGATGATTTCTACAACTATACAAGACATTAGGCATTTCAAGCTAGTTTTTTTCTTTTTTGCTCAGTTACAAGGTATTTAAGCTACTTTTATGAAGGATCCAAGTGATCCTTTATCTATGAATACATGCAAGTCATGTATCTACCAAATGTAATTTTATTTTAATTTAGAGTAAAATTGTAGTTTTTTCTAAGGAAAAAAATCTTAAACCCCCATTTTATCAAGAATATTCTTAATGGAAAATAGAATTTGTTATAATATCATTGGGCAATACTATGTCTTATTAATAACAAATTTTCACTTATCCAAATATCATGAGGAAATACCATGGATTATTAATATCATGGGGCAATTCCATGGCTTCTTAAAAGGGAAAAAAAGGTATAACTAGTTTTGTGATCTCAACCTTTGATTTGTGAATATTACTAAGAATATTATATTTGAAATTTTATTAAGAAATAGTGTTTTTACTAAGGAGTTAAAAGTTTGTTCTGAGGAGCATACCTACTAGTAAGGAATTTTTTTTTTTTTACACAATGAAAATGGAAAAAATAAGAAGAAGCTTGACTAATCCTTGGATACCTGAGTTTAATGGAAAAAAATATGATTATTGGGCCATTACAATGAATGCTTTGTTTTTATCTCAAGATATTTGGGAATTGATGGAGAATGGTTTCCATGAACCAACAGATGTAGTAGCATAGAATGCTTTGACACAAACATAAAATGATTTGTTGAGGGACAGCATGAAGAAGGACTCAAAATCCCTCTTGTACATATTTCAAGAAATTCATGAAATTATATTCTCAAGGATTTCAAGATTTCAGCAACAATGAAGTCCAAGAAAACATGGGATACCCTCTAGACATCCTGCCAAGGCATGGAAACAGTGAAGACAACAAAACTAAAAATGTTGAGAAGATATTTTGAGACAATTTATATGAAAGAGTCTAAGAATTTAGACTCATTTTTTACACATATAATCAAATTGGTTATTCAAATCAGGTCTCATGGTGACACACTTGAGGAAAGTAGAATAGTTGAGAAAATTATGTGAATTCTACCAACAATATTTGATGCCATTGTTGTGGCCATAGAAGAGACAAAGGATCTCTCAAAAATTTTAGTGGATGAGATTCATGCCTCACTGATTTCTCATGAACACAGACTGAATAGACCAACAAAATCCTCATTGGAGCATTCCCTCAAGACACGAGTTTCATTTGGTCAAGGTAGAGGTAAAGTAGGAACAAATTGTAGAGGAAGAGTCAGAAGCACACACAAAGGTGGAAGAAGGAGCCCTTCAAGTTCAAGTGGAAGGGGAAAAAATAAAAATCCGAGAAATGAATCAAGCTAGAATCAAGCACAAGCTCAGAGGTATGATAAATCTCAAGTTCATTGTCATTAATGTAAGAACTATGGTCATTATGTGAATGAATGTAGAAAGAAGAAATATGACATAAGTAACAAACCAAATGAAAATTTCATAACGGAAAATCAGAACCATGATAGCATGTTTTAGTTTGTAATGTAGCACAAGAAAAACAAGGAGATGTATGGTTTCTAGATTCAGGGTGTAGCAACCACATGAATGGGAACAGAGAAATGTTTTCCAATATAGATGAAAGTGTGAGATCAAAAGTGACATTAGGGACTGATAGCAAAGTCTCAGTTATGGGAAAAGGCAGAGTCAACATTCTAACAAAGAAGGGAGAGAAGAAATATATTTTAGATGTTTATTGTGTTCCTGGTTTGAAGCATAACCTCATAAGAATTTGAAAGCTCATGCAAAAGGGCTACAATGTCTTTTTCAAAAATGATGTGTGCACAATTTTGGATAAGTCTCCATGCATACAACTGATTGCAAAAGTTTAGATGAAAAACAATAGAATGTTTCCTATCAAGCTAAAATTAGATTTGAGAGAAGAAGGTACTCAAGCACAACTCTCAATGAAATCACAAGAAGATGAAAGAAAAATTGCAATTGTCACACAAGTAAAATTTCAAGCAGAGGTCAAAGATGAAAATTGGTTATTGCATTTGAGATTTGGTCATCTCAATTTTTGAGGTTTGATTTTTTTGCATAGGAAAGGCATAGTGAAAGGATTTCCACTCATAGAAAAACCAGACAGTGAATGTGAAGGATGCATCTTGGTATAACAACAAAGAGAATCATTTCTAGTAGGAAAGTCAATAAGAGAAAAGGCACCCTTGGAGATCGTCCATTTAGATTTATGTGGACAAATACAAACACCATCAATTGGGGGCAGCCATTATATTTTGAATTTTATAGATGATTATACAAGTAATAGATGGGTCTACTTCATAAAATAGAAAAGTGAAGTGTTTAATCTCTTCTGCCAATAAAAATATCTTGTTGAGAAGAAAAGTGGACACTACATAAAAGTGTTGAGGACTGACATAGGTGGTGAATACATCTCAAATGACATTCTACGTTTTTGCAGGTAGCATGGAATTCATAAAAAATTTAAAACAAGATATATACCTCAACAAAATGGTGTCACGGAAAGGAAGAATATGACCATTATGGAAATGGCAAGGAGTATGTTGAAGGCAAAGAATTTTCCAAATGATTATTGGGCTAAATTTGTCACTTTTGCAACATATAATATTAATAGTTGTCCAACCAAAAGTGTTATGAATATTTTTCTTAAAGAGGCATGGAGTGGAAGAAAGCATATTGTCACTCACATGAGAGTGTTTGGATGTGTGGCATATGCACATGTCTCGGATGAGTTGAGGAAGAAGTTGGATAGGATGGGAGAAAAATATATATTTATTAGATAGAATGATGAATCCAAGGCATAAAATCTCTTTAATCCATCAACCAATAAATTAATAATCAATAGAGATGTTTAGTTCATAGAAGAGAAAGAATGGGATGGAATTTTAGAGAAGACATTTAATGTGAAAACATGTACACCACATTAATACAAAGAGGAATTGACCACAACAAGTAATTCCTCAACGGTGCCTCCTCCTACATGACCTACACAAGCTCAAAAAATCAGTCAACATGTGACACCACAAAAAAATAATAGGAAAGTGTTGCGAAGTCAAGAAAGTGCTTCTCCAAGCACACCACAAATATCTGAAACGCCATCTACTTTAAGCGCAACACCAAGTGACATATCAAGCCCATCTTCCGCAAGCATAAGAAGACCAAATTTTAGAAATTTAAGTGAAATTTATGAGCAGAATGAAGTTGATAATAGCGCTGGTACGAATTTCTTATTTGCATTATTTTTTCATGTAGATGACCTAATCCATTTTGAGGTTGCAGTCAAAGAAGAAAAATGGTTTGTGGCAATGGACGAAGAAATATAAGCAATAGAAAAGAATGACACATGGGAGATAGTGGACCTTCCACAAGGAAACCAATTCATTGGAGTGAAGTGGGCGTATAAGATGAAGAGAAACATTGAAGGCAACATTGAAAAGGTATAAATCAAGGCTAGTTGTCAAAGGATAGAAGCAACAACATGGAAGAGATTATGCATAGATATATGTGCTAGTCATGAGGATGGTGATAGTATGTACTGTGTTGTTGATTTCCATGCAACATAAATGCAAAGTGTATCAAATGGACGTAAAATTAGTGTTCTTGAAAGGAGTGCTGAAAGAGAAAGTGTATGTTGTGCAACCTCCTAGTTATGAGATAAAAGGCCAAGAAGAAAATGTGTATAGGGTTAGGAAATCTCTTTATGGGTTGAAGCAAGCACTGCGTGCATGGTATATTAGGATAGATGCTTACTTGATGGACAATGGGTTCGTCAAATGTGAAGGTGAGCCTACTCTCTACATCAAAGAGAATGATGGCAAGATTATTATTGTTGTTTTGTATGTATATGATTTGATTTTTACAGGGAGTGATGATTTACTCATTGCTAATTTCAAGGAATTCATGAAAAGTGAGTTTGAAATGACTCACTTGGGGTTGTTAAGATACTCTTTGGATATAAAAGTGAAAAAAATAGAAAATGATATTTTTATCTCCCAAACAAAGTATGTTGCAAACATTTTAAAGAGGTTCAATATGCAGAAAAACAAGAGAATGCCGACTCCAATAGTCATGGGGTTGAATTTGAGAAAAGAAGATTGTAGCAACAATGTCAATCCAAAATTATACAAAAGTATGGTGGGTAGATTAATGTATTTTACCACAACTATGCAAAAAAACAAGAGAATGCCAACTCCAACAGTCATGGGGTTGAATTTGAGAAAAGAAGATTGTAGCAACAATGTCAATCCAAAATTATACAAAAGTATGGTGGGTAGATTAATGAATTTTACCGCAACTAGACCTGACATAATGTATGGAGTGAGTTTGGTGTCAAGGTTCATGGAGACACCCAAAGGGACACATTGACAACTAGGCAAATGGATTTTAAAGTATGTCAATGGGATAAAGGAATATGGTATTTTGTACACCGCAACAGATGATTTAAGCTGGTTGGTTATATTGATAGTGATTGGGTGATGACAAAAAGAGAAAGCTAGGATAAGTTTTTCATTTGGGTTCAAAAGTCATTTCATGGGCTTCGAAGAAGCAACCGATAGTGCCATTGTCAACAACAGAAACTGAATATGTTGTCGCAACAACATTAGTGTGTCAATCAATTTGTATGAGATTGATGTTGAGTGATTTATGCCATGAACAAGATGGAAAAACAAATATTTTTTGTGAAAATAGTTCAACAATTGTATTATCAAATAATTTTGTTTTTCATAAGAGAAAAATCACATTGATGCTAAATATCATTTCATAAGAGAATTAGTTAACAATGGTCAGATTGTGTTACAGCAGTGCAGGTCAGAAGAACGATTTGCAGACATCTTCACACAGCCAAACCATTGGTGCATGGAAATTTTGTTTATCTCAGAGATTGTTTGGTAATGGTCAATGAGATTCAGAGAAGAGTAAAGTAACAAGTTGTAGATTGAGTTTGCAGGCAAGGACATGGATTAAATGAAGTTCTGAACAGAAGGAAAATTAGACATTCTTTAACACATTAAATAACCAAATTCTATTTATGAATGGTTGCTAGAAATGCATGAGCAAGAATTTACTCTGCAACTATTATTTACTGTTTGCAAAGTTCAAAATTATTATGTATTCTGGCGGATATAATTTTGGTTGCCGATAAAAACAGTTTGTTGTGTTACTCCCCAACCCATGTAAAAACGTGGCTGGTGAAAACAGTTTGTTACAGTTTTACTGTGTTACTCCCCAACCCATGTAAAAACTCTTGTTTCACTCCTAAAGGAACGAAACTCTTATTTCACTCGTGAAGGGAACCTCCATATGAATTACTTCATGTGTATTCCGAATCATAATATAATGTTTTGTGTGTTGACATTTAGTTATGAAAATTTCACTTATGAGTTTTACCACAACATTGTTTTATTCTATTTCATTGTGAGTAAATTTATATTAAAATTATTTGCTCATTATAGTTGACCAAGTCAAAATGTTTTAATCTCTCCCACCTTCTTTTAAAAAAATGTCATATGATTTAATTTCAACAACTATATAGTTTGGATAAAGATATTTAAGCAACACTGATCTGTGGTGAAATAATTCCCAATCTCTGAATTTTTGTAACACGGATACTCAATTCCCAGCATAAGGGAAAACTCGTGATTATGTTAAATAATGATGTACAAAACCTTATTTCGTTTTTACGTCCTCTCTAGCCACACCGTAATCAAATAAAAAATATGGAACAAAAAACGAAGATATCAATTTATAACCACTTTGATTAATCGACTCTTGAAAAGTCTCTCTCAGGCTAGCTTTACACAAAAGCAACCAAAACCCTACAAGTTAAAACCCTAAAAAATAACCCTTCGACAAAAAGTTAGGTGAATGGCACTGTCAAAATTGCATTTTCCTGTCCCAGTTTTGATACACATTTGTGCTTAACAAACCTTCTCAACCATACTAAGAATATATAAGAAAATTAAATAGTATTGATCTATATATGACATGTTATGAATTGAATTTAAATAATTTTATTATAAATTTTAATTTTTATATAATTTGATTAATAATGTTAATAAAATAAGACATTAAAGTTTTTCCAATATTGAATGGCATTTAATTTTTTAAGATGGCTCATAGATGTGGTTTTTTTTAGACAAGTTGAGGCTATCAAATTTTGATCTCTTGCAATTTACTTATTATTTTTGCTAAATAAAAAATAAAAAATACTGCTAAATTTATAAAAATAAAATAAAATAAAATATTACAATATTTCATTCATACTAAATAAAAATTTAACCTAAACACTTAAAAAAAACAAAACAATAATATAAATTCTCACTATAAAAAAAATTACACACTCAAATTAATTCAAAACTAATTTCTATTATATTTTAACCTTTTTCATAAAAATTTAATAATACAATTTTAAATAAAATTATATTAAAAATATATAAACAAATTTATAAAGATTAAAATATAATAAATTTAAGAAATGAAATATATTAAACTCATATTGAAAAAAGAAGAAGAAAGAACATAACACTTATACAACACTAATTTAATCTTCAAACAAGTAAATCGATTATTTTTTTTTTCACCGCACTTTAAAACAGATGTTGAAAAAAAACTCTCCAATTAAAATCAAATCTAACCTAAATTTATACTACACTAATTTACACTTCAAACACAGACCATTTATTTATTTATTTTCCCCGAACTTAAAATAGATGTAAATATCCAATTAAAATCCATCTAAATTCATATTTTCCCAACATAAATATAGTAAATAATCTATTAACGGTCTAGCCTTACGTTATTCTAGATTTCATTTTGAAAAATAATGGAGGTTGACTTTCGTCCTCGGCATTATGGAGGTACTGCTAAGATTTATACGACGTTGTTGCGTTGGTCGAGTATGTCAATTTATCGTGTATAATTAATTTTTTTAATTAATTCTCATATAAATTTAGAAGAATGGTTTCGATGGCTTACCTATTTCTATTTCTGAGTCGAATTTTTTATTTTTATTTTTAATATAAATTTATTATAAATTATTTGTTAAATCGGAAGTGAAGACCATTATTATTGATTATTATGAATGATTATAACTTATTATTATAGTTAGAGAAGAAAACCACACTATTTAAAATGAACAACCCTGTTTTATTTAGAATAATCAGCTAGTGATTCACATAGAGCAATCTTTACTCCAAATGTTTTTTAAGATTTTCTATAATTAATTTAATTTATAATATAAAAAAGACTATTAAGTCATATAATTACATTAACTTGATATTAACTCTTTCATATTTTCTTATAGTATCTTTCAGAAATGTAATATTTTTTTTTTGTTGTTCAGGTTCATAACATGTATTTATTTTCCAAATTCAAATAATTTTTTTTTAATTTATTAACAAATTTACTTCTTTTTTAATTTTTTAATTTTTTCTTTTTTATTCATATTGATATTTGAGATTTTTTTCCTTATTGAGTCAAGATTTTTAGAACTACTCACTCTGGTTCATCATCAATACTAAGATTGGGTCAACGCTTTTAGAACTACTCACTGCACTAAGATGTAATGATTGGGTGTAGTTTAAATTAATGGAAAGAAAATTTCATATTTTTTTTTCTTCAATTTTAATAATATTTGTGTGGTATATATAAGATTTATGGTAAAAATATTGCAACTGCATTTAAAAATTATGGTAAGAAAATATGATGTGCTTATCCACATGGCTCAAAGGCTATAATAAGACCTTAAAACTTATGGTCCAACCAAATTTAGAAAAATAATTTTTGCAATAAAAATACATTTTTTTTTTAAGTTCAACATTATAAGTTGTATTGTTTAATACTAAATTAATAATGATAAATAGGAAAATAGATTGCTAAAGTCCTATATTAGGCAACAATAATAAGCAACTAGTTACATAGTTGTCTAATGTATATTTAAAATTAAAATATAGAAATTTTTTAAATATATTAAATATATTAAATTCATTTCAAATTCAAAATATAGTTTTTATAATACATTTAAAAATATAATTGTTTTTGAAATGCATTACATTCATTTTAAATTTAAAAGTATAGTAATTATAGGACAAGTCCAATATATTCACTATTTGCTCTATTTTGGTAATTTGAAATTGAATTGAACTTATTAATTTAGTGAGAATCATTTGATTGCCAAGTGCCATGACTTGATATTAGGCGATGAAATTTAATGACATTTTATGATTAATGACTAAAGTCTCAATTTTTTGAGATGTGGTTAATTGATTCAATATTGTTGATTTGTGATATTTAATAAAACTTTATATGAAAAAAAATAAAAATAAAAATTCCTAATCTTACTTAGTGCTAAGGAAAGTCTAGTATCCAAGGTTCTAAATGGCTTCTAAATTTCTAAAAACAATTGATTCATATTAATAAATTGATAATGTGTTACTGTTTTAAGAAAAAACAAATTGACAAATTCTTTTAGTTGTTTCTATTTCTAACTAACTGTGAAAATAAATACACTTCAGTTAATTCAAAACCAATCTTAAAAATAGGAAATTGACATATTTAAATTATTTTAAAACTATATATTTTAATTAAAAGTATTTTATATGGTTAACTTTTTTATTTAATAGTATCATTTTGAACGAGATTAATTATTTTTATTAATTAAAATATGTTTTGAAATATATAAATAAATTCAAAAACATAAAAAGATATCCAATATAAATTTAATAAACCAAATAAATTAAACTCATAAATAAAATAATATAAAAAAATTAATTACAATACACTAATTTAATTTTCAAACATGGAAGCCAGCAGGGACATGGTCTAGTGGTCAACTCAGCATTGTTAATGTGTTCGTATTGTTAAACAGGTCACGAATTTAAGTCTCATTAGACTGAGTGATTCTCTCAGAGATTGGTTCCCTGTGAAATTATGGTATTAGCCCTTCTCTGAAAGGTTGGTTCTCTGAAAGATTCTAGTGCTAGCAGAGGGGTTGGACCTCGGGCTTTTAAAACAGACGTCCAATAAATAAACTCCAATGAGAATCAATTTAGCTTCAAAATTCATAATTTTCCAAAATAAATATATTAATTAATCAATTAATACCCTGACCTTTCGTTATTCTAGAGTTCATTAAAAAAAAATAATGGAGGTTGACTTTAGTCCTCTCAATATTTCCAACTTCCCAGACCAGCTGCCTGAAACACCAAATATAAACTGGTTTTTCTCTTTATATCGACCCGTTAGAGTAGCTCGACGCATCTCACACAGAAAATCCAACGGACAGCGTATTATTATTATCCGGTACCCTAAAATCAGCATTCTTATATTATCTACATGCTAAAAATCTCACACGCCTAATTATGGTAGCTTTTGAATATGATGTATGTATATTCACAAGTCCTCAAACAGCTGTTTTAAGCAATCAATATTTCCAGCAACCTACACCCGCTGACTGAAACAACAAAATCTAAACAAGTTTTATCTTCCTATCGACCCGTTAGAGTAGGTCGACTTAAAGCATAAAAGCTCACCATCTCACACTGAGCATCCAACGAACAGCCTATTATTATCCACTACCGTAAAAACGGCATTCTAATATTATCTACTTTTGCTAAAAATTCATACGCCTAATACTGGCAGCTTTAAAAATAATCTATGTATATATCTCCGTGGAAGTATATTCACAAGACCTCAAAGTGCTGCGTTGAAGCAATGGGAAGAGGGAAAATAGAGATCAGAAGGATAGAAAATCCAGCGAGCAGGCAAGCCACCTTCTCCAAGTGAAGGGCAGGTCTGCTTAAGAAGGCCAGAGAACTCTCTATCCTCTGTGATGCAGACATAGCTGTACTCATCTTTTGAAACTCAGGGAAGTTCTTCGATTACGCCAGTTCAGATATGAAAAGTATACTGGAGCGTTACATGACAAAGTCTGAAAAATCATCATCGCTGCAATCAGAATCCCGTGCCCTAGTTGAGTGCAGAGATAACAATGATGATAAAAACCAGGATTTACAGTTAGCGAAGCTGAAGCTTCAGGGCGATCAGCTGTAGTTGATGTTGAAACATACAATGGGAGAAGATCTACAAGGATTGGACACTGCACAATTGCAGCAGCTGGAAGAGAAAATGGAAGTGGGAATGACGCGGGTGAGGGCAGGAAAGAACCAGTGCATGCTCAGCCGCATAAAGGAGATAACGAATACTGAGAAGGATCTGATGGAGGAGAATAGGAATTTGCGGAGAAAGGTTCAAGATATCGTGAATAATCACTATCTCACAGCTGCTCCTGATCCCAAAACTTCTTAATTAAACGCTGGTAATACCAAATTCCAAGTCGGTTTTTTGATTGATCGACAGCCATAGCCATATAATCCATCCTTTAAGCCAAGAAGCTCTCAATCAAAATATTCCTGCTACTAATTGAGTCCTCGGTACTGAATGTAATATAATTTAGAAAAAATTGGTTTCGATGCTGTAACAATCAAACAGTTAAAACTTATTGTATAAAAAAAAATTAATTGAGCTTGCACTTTGATTGGGTTTTTCATATATCTCGCATCCCTAGTACAGTAATAACTTTTTTTTGGATTAATTAGATTTCCCGTTGAACTTTGAACTGGCACAATGATCCGACTTGAATTTTTATCCATTAATTATTCCGGTTATCATAGCGTACATGTGACTTGTTTTAATTGGCCACGACGCATATTTTTTATGAGATAGAGGATGTATCGAGTACAGGAGATCTTAACTCGTAAGGTTTGGTTAAATGCGAATTCAATAAGGTTGATGATCTGGCCACTTGACTACGGTATATGCTTTACATTTGTCATACGTTACACCGTTGATCAGCGCTTGATCCTACGGTGGTCATATCCTAGGGATTGTTAATGACCTTGGCATCATAACCATAACCATACCTCATTGTTGCGCCTCGACGTAGGTTCTGGAGAGGGTTTCTATTAGGTTTTTCCAGGTTTAGCACACAATTTCAACTGTTCACCCTTTGCATTCAGAAGAATGGTATTCTCCAGGCGGCCCTGTCTTCAGGTAATCGCTTCGGCACTTCCAGGATTTTGTGTGAGTAAGTTATGCAGACATTTACTCTTTCATTCCCAGTCTGTTGGTTTTCTGTTTGTTTTTACTTATCAAACCCTTTTCTTTTCCATACTCCGTTGCGGCACTCTGCTGAACTTGGCAGCGAGGTCTTGGTTCTACCGAGGATTATAGTATCTTTCACTTGCCACAGGTAATTTTCTACCCTGGACCCCCGGCTCTGTCTTCCGTGGTTATTTTCTTATGAATATAAGTTACATTTTTAGTTTAATTGTTCAGGGTTTTATGCTACTTTTAACGATGCTTAAATCTGCTATCAGGTATCGATCCCATCGCTCTTCTTCCTTCAGGGAAAATCCGGCTGGCCACTGAGTCTCGACTGCTTGGACGAATTCCTAACTTCTGCAGCTATATACAGGTATCTACCACTGGCGAGCATGAACCCTAAACCTTCCTCTTAGTCTTCTTGACTGGGTTCATGATTATTGTTGTGGGGTTTTTGCCTAGGTTTCGAACCTGCAGCCTTGCTTTCCACCGTCGGCTTATTATCAAATATGATACGCTATTCGGCACTTAAGTATTGCTTGAGTCGGATAAGGGCCTACTGGCTCCGCCGTTTAGGAGGGTTCCATTTTGCCAAGTTAAGGACTGTTTGAATTATATGACATGTATAAATTTTGTCACAGTGAAATGCCGAGTTGCTACCCGTGCTCTCTTCTCTTCCTTTATTGAACTGTATTACAAAATTCATCGCTTAGAGCGAGAACTGGTTCTTTTCCGCTTATATACTTTCCGTTTTATTTAATGAAACAAGTTGTAAATGCTTGGAGTTCTATTCGGCAATCTCTACTTAAAGTTTTCTTTAGAAGATGATGGTGTTAAGGCGTATTTCCTTTCTAGTTGGTTTATGAAGGTTGATGCATACTATGAATCTCTTAGTTGCTTGACTTGCGAATTCCTCTGGATGACTGTCTTGTCTCGGTTTATGGATTTATATTTCTCTCTACCTGTTATGTTTTGGTTCTTCTATGCTCATGAGGGTTTCATGGTTCGTTAATTTATGTTAAGAAGAAGATTTATGCTGCACCACATATTTGTGTAAAGTTCTGTTTAATTAATTAGAAAACACCTCTGGTGTCCGGACCACCAACTGTCCGTGCTTATCATAGGAGGAGGCTTCCCAGAGGCTTGGTTTTCCGAGCGTTATGGGTATCAGCCATTCTAACAGTAAATTTTCCTGTATCTATGGTAACTAGCTACTACAGTAACTCGTTCAGAACATTTGTGTTTCACTGTTAAATGCTTATTTAAGTAAATATCTATTTCATTTAAGTAAATATCTATTTCCACTCTTGCTTTCTCACTAATGTTGCTACCCATATTCTACTGGTACGATAAATCTGGTATTTCAACATTGTTACAGTTTTTCTCTTTATTTCTTGCAGAATAAATTTTCCAGTTTCTTCTAATGAAATAATTCTTCAGAGTAAATTACCCATAAGATACTATTGTACTGTACTGAAAACCTTCTACTTAGTTCAAACAACCTTAGTTATACAGAAACTACTTTTTCCACATCAAAATCTTAATAAGCAGAATATACATTATTATCCTAATTTAAATAGGAATGAAATGCTAACTGCAATTTTACTCATTTGTAATCCAAACGTTCTGATGGTATGATTTTTCCTCCCTTCCACGAACTGGGGCTATTATGTCCCACAATTCCCCCCTAGCTTCAAGTCTGGGCCTTCTATTGAACATAGAGTTCTGAAGGAGGAAACTTGGACAATCCGGTCCGATTTCTCCAACTCTAGTAGCAGTAAGTTCTGGAGGAGAACTCGGGACAATCCGGTCGAGTTCTCCGACTCCAGTGACAGTCTATTCTGAAAAGAAAATCTTTTCTAGAATTTCTGGATTCTCCCTTCTCCACAGAACCCCTAACCCTCCTTGGAATCCTTTACTTATCCCAGAGTTTTCTTGGGTAACTGTGGAAACTGCTTTTCTGTTCAACTGCCTCCAGAATCTTGATTTACTTTTACCATCAGTTTTTACTCAGGAAATAAATTCCACAAGAAAATCTTTTATTAAATATCAAAATTTGTTTTGTTCTAATATTCCAATTTAAAATAACAGCAGTCATAATTAATCTATAATTAATAAAAAGACTTAACCATTTGTTAGTGGCTAAGAGGGTGGTTACAGTTTTCCCCCTCTTGAAGAGAACACTGTCCTCAGTGTTATTATTCTAGTTCCATAAAAAGCTCAGGATAAGCTTCACGAACAAAATTTTCGTCTTCCCAGGTAGCTTCCTCAGGTCCAAAGTGCTTCCATTGCACTTTAACCTGGGCAATGGCTCGTCTCTGGAGCATGATTTCCCTCCGGTCGATTATACTGTGTGGTTCGACCAGAAATTCCCCGTCTCGTTCCACCTGTATGTTTTGCCAATGTATTATGTGTCTTGGATCTTGAACATATCGTTTTAATAACGATACATGAAAGACATTATGCACCTGAATGTGACTAGGAAGAGCCAAACGATACGCTACCGATGCTACTCTCTCCAGTATTTGGAAAGGGCCACAGAACCGGGGTGCTAATTTCGCACAAGACGCCCATCTCAACGTGCTTTTCTTTGGTTTAATCCGGACATATACATGATCCCCAATCTCATATTCACGGTACGATCTCTTTTTATCTGCATACACTTTCTGCCTGTCTTGTGCCACTTTCAAATTCTGTCGAATCTTCCTCACCTCTACTTCCATTTCTGCTAACATGTCTGGTCCCAGCATGAGTCTATTCTCGGGACTGCTCCAATTAATGGGAGTTCTGCATTGCCACCCATATAGTGCCTCAAACGGGCTCATCTTTAATGATTCTTGGTAGCCATTGTTATAGGCAAACTCTATCAAATGAAGATACTCCTCCCATTTAACTGGTTGCTGCATGACATACATTCGCAGCATGTCCTCCAGTACCTGATTTACTCGCTCGGTTTGACCGTCTGTTTGCGGGTGGTAAGCAGTACTAAAATGTACTTGCGTTCCCAATCCTGAAAACAGAGTCTTCCAGAAAGCTGATGTAAATTTTACATCTCTATCCGAGATAACAGTCTTAGGAATGCCATGCAGTCTGAAGATTTCACGCATAAATAAATCTGCTATCTGTACTGTCTTATAAGTGGATTGGACAAGTATAAAATGTGCCGACTTACTTAGTCGATCCACAACTACCATTATGGAATCATTACCTCGTTTTGATTTTGGTAATTCGGTGATAAAATCCAATGAGATCACCTCCCATTTCCATTCGGGAATAGGTATAGGCTGCATTAATCCAGCCGGATGCCGATGCTCTACCTTCACCTGCTGGCACTCTAAACATCTGCTTAGATAGTTCACTATATCCTTCCTCATGCCCGGCCAACAGTAGTCCTTCCTTATTGCTGTCAGCATTTTTTGATATCCCGGATGTCCCGCATAATTGCTTCTATGATATTCATCCAGTATCATAGTTTTTAATTCCATCCTGTTTGGAATGACTATCCTCTTCTTGAAAATCAACAACCCGTCCTGGTTAATCCCATATTCCCCTGGTTCACCTTGTTCTCCAGATTCTTGTGTTTGCTGCCACAAATATTTATATTCAGGATCCTTGTCTGCTTTTTCTCTGATTTGTTCCAGGAATTTGGTTTCAATCTGATTAACATATAACTCATAAATGTTATGCAATTTTCTACTTAATGCATCCGCAACCTTATTCTCCTTCCCTTTTACGTGCTGTAGATCAATACCGTAGATCAATACCAAACTCGCTCAAGAAAGCATTCCATCTAGCTTGCCGGGAATTTAAGTCAACTTGCTTAAAGTAGCTGGTTAGACTACTATGATCAGTTTTTAATACAAATCTCTTTCCAAGTAAGTAATGTCTCCATACCCGGAGAGCGTGCACAACTGCAGTCAGCTTTAAATCATAAGCTGAATATCGCTGCTCATGATCTTTCAGCTTCCGGGATTCGTATGCAATTACCTTCCCTTCTTGTGATAACACAGCCCCAACACCTTCCTTACATGCATCCGTGAAAACCTCGAATTCCTTATTCGGATCTGCTACGCTTAACACGGGTTCTGTTGTCAATAATTGTTTCAATCTCTCGAAACTCTCTTGACATTCCTTTGTCCATTTAAAAATTTTTCCTTTTCGTTGCAAAGAGGTAATGGGGAAGGCTATGTTTGAAAATCCTTTTATAAATCGCCGGTAATAGCCAGCGAGATCCATAAAAGACCGTATATCTGCCACATTCTGTGGCACCTTCCATTCCATAATAGTTTTAATTTTCTATGGGTCTACTGCTATACCTTTTTCAGATATTACATGTCCAAGATACTGTATTTCTCTTTTGAAAAAATCACATTTACTAAACTTTGCGTACAGTTGGTGCTTCCTTAGCATCTCCAGTACCATTCTCAAATGTTCCTTGTGTTCTTCCACATTCTTAGAGTAAATCAGTATGTCATCAATGAAGATCAACACAAAATTGTCCAAATAAGGATGAAAGATACCATGCATCAGTCTCATGAAAGTGGCTGGTGCATTAGCTAACCCAAAAGGTAATACCACGAATTCATAGTGGCCATACCTTGTGCGAAAGGCAGTTTTGTATATATCTTCGTCCTTAATTCTGATTTGGTGATAGCCAGACCGCAAATCAATCTTTGAGAACACCGTAGCTCCTCTTACTTGGTCAAACAGGTCATCAATACGGGGTAAGGGATACCTGTTCTTAACAGTCAGCTTATTTAACTGTCGGTAATCCATGCACATGCGCATGGTTCCATCCTTCTTTTTAACAAACAGCACTGGTGCCCCCCAAGGGGATACACTGGGTTGTATATACCCCTTATCCAGTAATTCTTGGAGCTGCATCTTCAGTTCCGTCAACTCTGGTACACTCATTCGGTAAGGAGTCCGGGAAACTGGTAAAGCTCCTGGTAGCAGTTCTATTGTAAAATCAACATCTCTTTTAGGTGGTAATCCTGGTACTTCCTCAGGAAACACATCCTTAAATTCCTGTATTACAGGTATATTCTCCGTCAGAGCAGTTTTATCCTTGGCCTCAGGTAATCCAACTTGTATGGCATACAACCGGCATCCCTTTCTAATGCATTTTCCCATTTGGGAAGCTGTAATTGGGCATAGATGTATAGGATTCCTTATGCCTTGAATTTCTTGGTGATTCCCTTCCTGATCTCTGTAATAAATTTTCTTTTCCTTACAATCTATGAGAGTCCAATGCTTTTCCAACCAATCCATTCCCAGCAACACATCGTAGGATCCCAAGGGTAGGATATTTAAGTCTACTATTAATTGATGTCCGCTGATTTGTAGTGCACAATCTGGTATCTTGGCACTAACTCTTCTTTTAGCTCATGTAGCTAACTGAACCAGCCAGGCCTTCTTAAATTTTTGACTTGGCAACTTATAGATTTATACTAATGTAGGACTTATGTAACTTAGACTTGCTCCTGGGTCTATCAAAACAGAAACAGTTTGGGATAATAATTTACCTTCCAGCTCTATCATGGTAGGTTGAAAATCAGCTTGTCGGTCCTCCAATGCCGCGTTAATTCTGGGTATGCTTCGGGCAACATCTCCCACAGTAGAGGCCTCCTGTAAATTCGTTACTGCTTCGGTTTTACCCCGCTGTGGGCAATCTCGGTAGTAGTGCGCTGCTCCGCAGCCCCAACACTGCAGAGGTGCCCTCTGACTTTGAGGTTGCTCAGGTTTACTAGAAGCCTCAACATTTCTGTCTTCCCCAGGCCATCTGATCCTCTGATGGTTCCTACCAAAATGCTTATTAATTGAATTCCTGGCTGAGCTTCTAAAATTACTGGTTTTTCCTCTTTTAAAACCAGCACTGTTTTTATTTTCTTTCTTTGATTGCCACCCTTTCCCTTGGTCCATCTTTTTTTTTTCTTGCTGGTAACATACCCTCGCCTTTCTAATAGCCTCATCCATTGTCTTGGGATTTACAAATTCGATACGCTCCTTCATATGAGCAGGTAAACTGCTCAGAAATCTTTGGACTTTGGCCTTCCTGTCTCTTAAGTACGGTATGTAGCGCAGTATTGATGTAAACTTAGTGATGAACTCGTCCATGGTCATTTTTCCTAACCTCAAGTCATGGAATTCTCGAGCCTTTTCATCATAAAAATGCTTATTCAAGTACTTTTCCTTGAAGTACTGTTGAAACTTATCCCATGTCACATCCTGATCCTCTATTCCCCGCACGTTCTTCACTTATTCCCACCATAAAGTGGCTTTATCTTTCAGCTGGTAAATGGCTAACCGTGCTTTAAGACCATTGTCATAGTCATACACCTGAAAGTACTTTTTCATGTTAATCAGCCATGCTTCTGCCACTTCTTTTTTTTCTCCATCGAACGTAGGTGGCTTTATCTTTTTAAATTCTCCATGTAATTCCACTTTCTGCCTTTTACCTGCCTTCCGTTCGGTTTCATTCTCAGATTCAGCTTCATTAAAATTTTTGTTTAGGTTACTTCGCTGTGACAGACTTTTTTCTTTCCGACTTACATCTTGTTCATCTGTCTGATGTTCGTTCCCTTCTTGGAATTCTCTGCCAGCACTGGGGTTTTCATTCCTTTGATTTTGTTTATCGGAGAGACTCTTTAAGATCCTCTCCTGTTCCTGCATCATTCTTGCGTTTTCCCTTCGTACTCTTTCCATTTCCTCCTGCAACTGTTGTACTATGTACAATAAAATGCGAGTCTGATGTTGTTGCTCTTCCATCAGTCTGTTTGACCGCTGGTGTTGTTCTATCCCCAGCTGAACCCACATTTCGGGGTTACCCTCTGGTGGAGACTGCATTTCTCCGCCATTTCACAGTGGCGGTTGCGAGGGTGTCCGTCTCATTTGTCTTTCCATCTAAATTCTGAACTGTGCATGAGTAACATACAGTTTAACGTCAGTCGACCCCATAGGGCCCAACATTGTAACGCCGCTCTGATACCACTTGTAACAATCAAACAGTTTAAACTTACTGTATAAAAAAAAAATTGTTTTTACCCTACCGAAAATGTATATGTTATGACAGCATTTAATTGAGCTTGCACTTTGATTGGGTTTTTCATATATCCCGCATCCCTAGTACAGTAATAACTTTTTTTTGGATTAATTAGATTTCCCGTGGAACTTTGAACTGGCACAATGATCCAACTTGAATTTTTATCCATTAATTATTTCGGTTATCATAGCGTACTTGTGACTTGTTTTAATTGGCCACGACGCATATTTTTTATGAGATAGAGGATGTACCGCGTATAGGAGATCTTAACTCGTAAGGTTTGGTTAAATGCGAATTCAATAAGGTTGATGATCTAGCCACTTGACTACGGTATATGCTTTACACTTGTCATACATTACACCGTTGATCAGCGCTTGATCCTATGGTGGTCATATCCTAGGGATTGTTAATGACCTTGGCATCGTAACCGTAACCATACCTCATTGTTGCGCCTTGGCGTAGGTTCTGGAGAGGGTTTCTGTTAGATTTTTCCAGGTTTAGCACACAATTTCGATTGTTCACCCTTTGCATTCAGAAGAATGGTATTCTCCAGGCGGCCCCGTCTTCAGGTAATTGCTCCAGCACTTCCAGCATTTTGTGTGATTAAGTTATGCAGACATTTACTCTTTCATTCCTAGTCTGTTGGTTTTCTGTTTGTTTTTACTTATCAAACACTTTTCTTTTCCATACTCCGTTGCGGCACCCTGCTGAACTTGGCAGCGAGGTCTTGGTTCTACTGAGGATTGTAGTCTCTTTCACTTGCCACAGGTAATTTTCTACCCTGGACCCCCGGCTCTATCTTCCGTGGTTATTTTCTTATGAATATAAATTACATTTCTAGTTTAATTGTTCAGGGTTTTATGCTACTTTTAACAATGCTTAAATCTGCTGTCAAGTATCGATCCCATCGCTCTTCTTCCTTCAGGGAAACTCCGGCTGGCCACTGAGTCTCGACTGCTTGGATGAATTCCTAACTTCTGCAGCTATATACAGGTATCTACCACTGGCGAGCATGAACCCTAAACCTTCCTCTTAGTCTTCTTGACTGGGTTCATGATTATTGTTGTGGGGTTTTTTCCCAGGTTTCAAACCTGCGGCCTTGCTTTCCACCATCGTCTTATTATCAAATATGATACGCTATTCGACACTTAAGTCTTGCTTCAGTCGGATAAGGGCCTACTCGCTCCGCCGTTTAGGAGGGTTCCATTTTGCCAAGTTAAGGACTGTTTGAATTATATGACATGTATAGATTTGGTCACAGTGAAACACCGGGTTGCTACCCGTGCTCTCTTCTCTTCCTTTATTGAACTGTATTACAAACTTCATCGCTTAGAGAAAGAACTGGTTCTTTTCCACTTATATACTTTCCGTTTTATTTAATGAAACAAGTTGTAAATGCTTGGAGTTCTATTCGGCAATCTCTACTTAAAGTTTTCTTTAGAAGATGATGGTGTTAAGACGTATTTCCTTTCCAGTTGGTTTATGAAGGTTGATGCATACTATGAATCTCTTAATTGCTTGACTTGCGAATTCCTCTGGATGACTGTCTTGTCTCGGTTTATGGATTTATATTTCTCTCTGCCTGTTCTGGTTTGGTTCTTTTATGCTCATGAGGGTTTCATGGTTCGTTAATTTATGTTAAGAAGAAGATTTATGCCGCACCACATATTTGTGTAAAGTTCTGTTTAATTAATTAGAAAACACCTCTGGTGTCCGGACCACCAAATTTTCGTGCTTATCATAGGAGGAGGCTTCCCAGAGGCTTGGTTTTCTGAGCATTATGGGTATCAGCCATTCTAACAGTAAATTTTCCTGTATCTATGGTAACTAGCTGCTACAGTAACTCGTTCAGAACATTTGTGTTTCACTGTTAAATTCTTATTTAAGTAAATATCTATTTCCACTCTTGCTTTCTCTCTGACGTTGCTACCCATATTCTACTGGTACAATAAATCTGGTATTTCAACATTGTTACAGTTTTTCTCTTTATTTCTTGCAGAATAAATTTTCCAGTTTCTTCTAATGAAATAATTCTTCAGAGTAAATTACCCATAAGATACTATTGTACTGTACTAAAAACCTTCTACTTACTTCAAACAACCTTAGTTATACAAAAACTACTTTTTCCACATCAAAATCTTAATAAGAAGAATATACATTATTATCCTAATTTAAACAGGAATGAAATGGTAACTGCAATTTTACTCATCTGTAATCCAAACGTTCTGATGGGATGGTTTTTCCTCCCTTCCACGAACTGGGGCTATTACGTCCCACAATTGCCCCCTAGCTTCAAGTCTGGGCCTTCTGTTGAACATAGAGTTCTGAAGGAGGAAACTTGGACAATCCGGTCCGATTTCTCCAACTCTGGTAGCAGTAAGTTCTGGAGGAGAACTCGGGACAATCCGGTCGAGTTCTCCGACTCCAGTGACAGTCTATTCTGAAAAGAAAATGTTTTCTAGAATGTCTGGATTCTCCCTTTTCCACAGAACCCCTAACCCTCCTTGGAATCCTTTACTTATCCCAGAGTTTTCTTGGGTAACTGTGGAAACTGCTTTTCTGTTCAATTGCCTCCGGAATCTTGATTTACTTTTACCATCAGTTTTTACTCAGGAAATAAATTCCACAAGAAAATCTTTTATTAAATATCAAAATTTGTTTTGTTCTAATATTCCAATTTAAAATAACAGCAGTCATAATTAATCTATAATTAATAAAAAGACTTAACCATTCGTTAGTGGCTAAGAGGGTGGTTATAGATGCCCTACACAATTAAATCTAGAATAATGGTTTTGATACCCTACACATTTATTGGGGTAATGTTTACTCAGTGTGTAATGTTTACTTGGGTGAAGGGTTATATATATATATATATAGGAGAAGCCTATGATATTTTAGTCTGTCAAATTAAGAGGGTAGACAATTATTATGGGTTATTATTTGTGAATATTAATTTATTAATGTTATTTATAAAAAAATATTGTTAGAATGATTTTTTGATTATAGAACCATTAATATATCTTTTTATGTTCAGGAAAATAAATTATAAATTTAACAAAACAATTTTCAAATCTTCTAAATGAGTGTAAATATATTTTAATCGTTAATCTAGAATTTAGAAAAAAAAAATTAGTGTAAATATTTAAAGAAATTTTTACATGTGTATATATATATATATATATATATATATATATATATATATATATATATATATATATATATATATATATATATATAACTTGAATTAATAAAATTAATTTTATACTTTATTTTATTATAAAGTTGATATAAGATTATATTATTTACATTAAATTTTGTATTTTTATCACTTTTCTTTAATAGGGCCCCTCATAATGAGTTATTGAAGTTTTATAATACTTCATATTAAACAAACTAAATAAGTATATTCATTTTTGCTTTTTTATTATATATATGTGTGTGTGACATTTACCAACTCCAAGTTGAACAGGGCATAATGTTTTCTAAATATTTTATATTGAACAAACCAAACATATATATTAATTTTTTTCGTACTTACACATCCCTCTCATGTTTTATAATACTTTATATTACATAAAAAAAACAATGTATATCCATTTTTGTTTTTTTATTATATATCTATCTATATATATATATATATATATATATATATATATATATATATAGATATATGACTTGTCTCTGACTTTATCCAATTTTTTAAGGTCAAATCCAAGCCATATATATATGACACTTGTCAACTCCAAGTTGAACAAGGACATACTTGGGTGAAATCGCGAAGTTGGGAAACACTTTTTGGCGGACGGCTAGAATTTGGGAGAAATTTTTAATTTCTCGTCCGAGAAAATAGTCTCGACCGAGAGTTTTATTGGGTTTAACCGGAGTTAAAAATCTCTTGGACGAGAGTTATGCATTTTCTCGTCCGAGAGTTTTATTGACGGAAACTCTCGCGAAGACTTTCGGACGAGAGTTAAAAAAACTCTCGGATGAGAGTTTTAAAAGCTCTCGTACGAGAATTTCAAAAGCTCTCGTACGAGAATTTCAAAAGCTCTGGTACGAGAATTTCAAAAGCTTCCGAGAGTTTTATTCCTATAATAAAACACAAAAATTATTAAGTTTTTGGAATTGGTACGTTATATAATTTAAATAGTACTTTATTAAAATTAAAAAATGATAAAAAATAATAAAATTATAATTTTATTTTAAATTATTTTATTATTATTAATGATAAAAAATACATGAAGATTTAATTAAATAAAATTTCTTACAATATTTTGTAATATCAATGTTATATAAAAAACTAAAAATATTTTTATATAAAACTAATTGATATATTAATATAAATAAAATAAAATTCTAAAACATAAATCAAAATAAAAACAACTATATATAATTTACATAATATTTTTTTTGAAATTAATGAATAAATTTAAATTTAAAAAACAATTGACTAAATGCAATGAGGTGATAAAGGAGACAATGCATAGCACCTTAATATCGTTATAAATTCTTGGAAATCTCGAGAAATTTTGAAGTGAGATGAGCTTCTTGGAATGGGTCACTTTATCTTCCACTTCAGTTTCACACAATTAACTTGAAAGGAAGTCTATTTTCCTAGGTATGGATGTAAGGGAATGAACAATATTATTTGAACATTGAGTGAGATGCCCTTCTTGGAATGGGTCCTCCTATATTCCACTTTAGTTTCACAAGATTAAATTGAAATGAATTTTATTTTCCTAGGTATGGATGTAAGGGGATAAAGAATATTATCCGAAAAGGAAATGAATGTTAAGTGTGACATTCCAAGCAGAAGTGTATGGGATTGGAGAATTATGTTATTGCATAAAACTAACCCTTGACCCATAACCCTTGACCCCTTAAACCCTAATTCCTAACCCCTAAACCCTTAACCCCCTAAACCTTAAACCTCTAAACCCTTAACCCCTAACCCATTTACCCCCACTAAACCTCTAAATCCCTAACCCATTTACCCCCACTAAACCTCTAAATCCCTAACCCATTTAACCCCTAAACCCTTAACCCCTACCCCTAACACGTTAACCCCTAACCCATTTAAGCACCTAAACCCCAAAACCCCTAACTCCTAACCCCTAAAATACTTAACTACTAAATCCCCTAACCCCCTAAACCTCTAAACCAATCCTAACCCATTTAACCCCCTAAACCTCAAAACCCCTAACCCCTTAAACCCTAATTCCCAACCCATAACCCTTCACCCCTTAAACCCTATTTCCTAAACCCTAAACCCTTAACCCCTTACCCCTTAAACCCTAATTCCCAACCCCTAACCAATTCAACACCCTAAACCCCTGAAAACCTAACCCATTTAAGTGTTTATTCCATTTAACCCCCAAAACCCTAACCCCTAACCCCTAAAATCCTTCACTGCTAAATCCCCTAACCCCCTAAACCTCTGAATCTGTAACCCATTTAACCTCCTAAACCCTAAACCTCTAAACCCTTAACCCCTAACCCCTTAAACCCTAATTCCCAACCCCTAACCAATTCAACACCCTAAACCCCTAAAAACCTAACCCATTTAACCCCATTAACCCCTAACTTCTAACCCCTAAAATCCTTAACCGCTAAATCCCCTAACCCCCTAAACCTCTAAACCAACCCTAACCCATTTAACCCCCTAAACCCTAAACCTATAACCCCTTAAACCCTAATTCCCAACCCATAACCCATTCAACCCCTTAAACACCTAAACCTCTAACCCATTAACCCTTGACCCCTTAAACACTAATTCCTAACCCTTAACCCATTTAGCCGCCTAAACCCTAAACCTCTAAACCCTTAACCCCTAACCCATTTACCCCCACTAAACCTCTAAACCCCTAACCCATTTAACCCCTAAACACTAAACCACTAAACCTAAACCCCTAAAAAACTAACCCATTTAACCCCATTAACCACTAACTTCTAACCCCTAAAATCCTTAACTGCTAAATCCCCTAACCCCCTAAACCTCTAAACCAACCCTAACCCATTTAAAACCCTAAACCCAAAACCTATAACCCCTTAAACCCTAATTCCCAACCCATAACCCATTCAACCCCTTAAACACCTAAACCTCTAACCCCTTAACCCTTAACCCCTTAAACCCTAATTCCTAACCGGGCTAACCCATTTAACCCCATAAACCCTAAACCTCTAATCCTTTAACCCCTAACCCATTTACCCCCACTAAACCTCTAAACCCCTAACCCATTTAACCCCTAAACCATAAACCTCTAAACCCTTAACCCATACCCCTAACCCATTTAAGCCCTTAAACCCAAAACCCCTAACCACTTCAACACCCTAAACCCCTAAAAACCTAATCCATTTAAGAGTGGCTCCATTTAACCCCCAAAACCCTAACCCCCAACCCCTAAAATCTTTCACTGCTAAATCCCCTAACCCCCTAAACCTCTAAACCTGTAACCCATATAACCCCCTAAAACCTAAACCTATAAACCCTTAACCCCTAACCCCTTAAACCTTAATTCCCAACCCATAACTCTTGACACCTTAAACCCTAATTCATAACCCCTAAACCCTTAACCCCCTAAACCCTAAATCTCTAAACCCTTAACCCATAACCCATTTACCCCCACTAAACCTCTAAACCCCTAACCCATTTAACCCCTAAACCCTAAACCTCTAAACCCTTAACCCCTACCCCTAACCCGTTAATGCCTAACCCATTTAAGCCCCTAAACCCCAAAACCCCTAACCAATTCAGCACCCTAAACCCCTAAAAACCTAACCCATTTAAGTATGGATTCCATTTAACCTCCAAAACCCTAACCCCTAACCCCTAAAATCCCTCACTGCTAAATCCCCTGACCCCCTAAACCTCTAAACTTGTAACCCATTTAAGCCCCTAAACCCAAAAACCCCTAACCAATTCAACACCCTAAACCCCTAAAAACCTAACCCATTTAAGTGTGGATTCCATTTAACCCCCAAAACCCTAACCCCTAACCCCTAAAATCCTTCGCTGTTAAATCCTGTAACCCCCTAAACCTCTAAACCTATACCCCATTTAACCCCCTAAACCCTAAACTTCTAAACCCTTAACCCCTAACCCCTTAAACCATAATTCCCAACCCATAACCCTTGACCCCTTAAACCCTAATTCCTAACCCCTAAACCCTTAACCCCCTAAACTGTAAACCTCTAAACCCTTAACCCCCAAACCATTTACCCCTACTAAACCTCTAAACCCCTAACCCATTTAACCCCTAAACCCTTAACCCCTACCCCTCACTTATTAACCCTTAACCCATTTAAGCCCCTAAACCCCAAAACCCCTAACCCCTTAAACCCTAATTCCCAACCCATAACCCTTGACCCCTTAAACCCTAATTCCTTACCCCTCAACCCTTAACCCCTAATCCCTTAAACCCTAATTCCCAACCCCTAACCAATTCAACACCCTAAACCCCTAAAAACCTAACCCATTTAATTGTGGATTCAATTTAACCCCCAAAACCCTAACCCCTAACCCCTAAAATCCTTCATCGCTAAATCCCCTAACCCCCTAAACCTCTAAACCTGTAACCCATTTAACCCCCTAAACCCTAAACCTCTAAAACCTTAACCCCTAACCCCTTAAACCCTAATTCCCAACCCTAACCAATTCAACACCCTAAACCCCTAAAAACCTAACCCATTTAAGTGTGGATTCCATTTAACCCCCAAAACCCTAACCCATAACCCCTAAATCCTTCATTGCTAAATCCCCTAACCCCCTAAACCTCTAAACCTGTAACCCATTAACCTCTAAACCTATAACCCCTTGGAAGGATTGTCTGTAAGTGGAGGGCCCGGTTATTGAGCCGGCCATCCTTTTCCCTCTCGGAGCGGGTAAAACCATCCCTCCTTCAATAGAAAAAATTAGCTCTTCCCAGCTGGTTTGCTGCTGGGCGAGGCTGTAACTTACTATTAGCCAAATCAAGCAATGGTGGCTGACCACCATGTCTGCATGCTGTGCTTTTCTAATTCCACGAGCAATATCATGCAATAAAGAGTTTAAGAATGCAGGTAAATTGATAGTGCATTTTTGTTTTAGCACAGCTAACAACTTAAGATGGCGAGGTCTTACCACGTCTTTTCTACCGTCGCATGTTATGTAAGCCTGCACGATCCTGGCTAATTCTGTCCATGGTTCGCCTAGCGACGCCAGGTGTACTCCTCTCCCTTTGACTATTAGCCTCTGTCCTTCATCTTGAAAGATTTGCATGGCCTCCCGAATTCTGATTTTCTTCTGAGTCCAGACAGTTCCCTGTGCGGGGATGCCGGATACTTCTGCAATTATCTCATCGGTCACCGCTATCTGCCTTCCTCTGACTATGGAGGAACCTTCCTGCAGATTTAACAAGAATTCAGTAGCCACTGCTTCATGGGGTTGCTGCATTCTCATAAAGTATGTAATCCATCCCAGTTTGTCTAATATTGCCTGTGCAGCATCAGAGACAACCAATGTCTGAGGTTCGTTGCGAATTGGACGTCCTCCCATTTCTGTTCTTCATTAATTGTTCTCAACACACAGTAACCTTAATGGAATAACACATCACAGTTCGCTAAAATTCGTTATTTTCTGAAAATGCAAGGGTTTTAATTCATAAAAATCTATTGCAGAGATACAGGTGAAGAAATTTTGGGTATCTGATCTGCATGCAGATATTTCCGCCCCCCAAACAAATGAAAGTTTGACCTCGACCGTTGATTAAGGTGGCATGTGTGGAACAACAATAGGACGGCAGTGAAAAAACAGGCGCAATCATGATAAAGTCAATCAAATTAAGTAATTACTGAAATCGATGCGTAAGATAAATCGGTAATAATGAGGGAATCACGTTGTCATAATTCAAGTATGAGGTGAAGGGACAACAAAAGATTAATGTAATTGCGCTATTTACCACATTAAAGTAATATGACCGATTTATAATATTTTTCATGTGTGATGGTTCGGGGATAGAACTTAAGGAATATTATGCATTTATTTTGATATTCAATAAAAATTATAGGAAAGAGGGTTAAATAAATATTGATTTGTATAAGTATGACTTCAATACCATTAACAGAGCTCTGCTGCCCACAGGTGTCCATAAAAAAAAAAATGCTCACAAATTCAAAATACAAACTTAAAACAATCGTTCAAAAAGTGATGTTCCTTTAAAAGGAACAACAAAGATAATCTGCGAAACTGTTGTTCCTTTTAAAAGGAACAGCAAGGAAATTCTCTGCAGACATGCTGTTCCGTTTGAAAGGAACAGCAAAAACATTGCGCGAAACTGCTGTTCCATTCGAAAGGAACAGCAAAAACACTGCGCGAAACTGTTGTTCCATTCGAAACGAACAACAAAAACACTGCGCGAAACTGCTGTTCCATTCGAAAGGAACAACAGAAAAATATCCTACGAAGGTGCTGTTCCTTTGGAAAGGAACAGCAAAAACACTCTGTGAAACTGCTGTTCCTTTCAAAAGGAACAACAGAAGTGCTGTTCCATTAGAAAGGAACAGCAACGCGAAAAAAACACAGAATTTTTATTATTTTTCGTTTTTAAAGAAACTAAATTCAAACGAAATAAAGAAGTATTAACTAAACATCCATACCTAGGAAAATAAAATTCATTTCAATTTAATCTTGTGAAACTAAAGTGGAATATAGGAGGACCCATTCCAAGAAGGGCATCTCACTCAATGTTCAAATAATATTGTTCATTCTCTTACATCCATACCTAGGAAAATAGACTTCCTTTCAAGTTAATCGTGTGAAACTGAAGTGGAAGATAAAGTGACCCATTCCAAGAAGCTCATCTCACTTCAAACATTTCTCGAGATTTCCAAGAATTTATAACGATATTAAGGTGTTATGCATTGTCTCCTTTATCGCCTCATTGCATTTAGTCAATTGTTTTTTAAATTTAAATTTATTCATTAATTTCAAAAAAAATATTATTTAAATTATATATAGTTGTTTTTATTTTGATTTATGTTTTAGAATTTTATTTTATTTATATTAATATATCAATTAATGTTATATAAAATAAATTTTTTTTTATATAACATTGATATTACAAAATATTGTAACAAATTTTATTTAATTAAATCTTCATGTATTTTTTATCATTAATAATAATAAAATAATTTAAAATAAAATTATAATTTTATTATTTTTTTATCATTTTTTAATTTTAATAAAGTACTATTTAAATTATATAAAGTACCAATTCTAAAAACTTAATAATTGTTGTGTTTTATTATAGGAATAAAACTCGAGTTGAAAAAACTCTAGAATGAGAGTTTTCAAAACTCTCATACGAGAGTTTTCAAAACTCTCATACGAGAGTTTTCTAAACTCTCATACGAGAGTTTCATTGGGTAAACTCTCGGGCGCAAACTCTCGTCCGAGAGTTTTTTAAACTTTCGGCCGAGAGTTTGGCCATGCGTTTAAATGTAACTCTAGGCGGGTTAAACTCTCAGTCGAGAGTTTTATAAATTTCTCGTCCGAGACATTATCTCGGCCGAGAGTTTCTGGTCAACGAAAAACACAGAAAATTCTGCAGTTTTCAGGAACCTGCAACTTTGGAGGGGCAGAACACCTACAAAAACAAAATGTTATATGTCGGACCAAGTACCATTAGATTCATCTTTGAATCTAGTTTCTGATGATATGAAATTTGTGGAGTTTCATTAAAAAATTCAATTTTTTATTAATTTTTTACTAAACTGTGTCACTATGGAATTTCATTTTTCGAAAAATTGCACTGAATGAAAATTCAATAACTTTCTAATGAGGACACCAAAAAATTCAAAAAATTCATGCTGCACTTCCTCTCCCTGTCTACTTCAAAAGGGTACTCTCATTTTTCTTATTGACGGTCACATTGAAAAGAAAATCAAAGGATTATAAAATGTATTGAAACATCACTGTTTTTTTTTCTTCGTCCATTTCAAAAAATAATAAAAAATAGTGATTTAATCCGAAAATTACCGAAAAATAGCCTGTGCACTAGTGCAATATATGCAGATTATGATGCTATGGTTTTTTTCCAAAAAATGAATAACCTTCCCTAAAAAAGGTAAAGGATTATAAAGTGACTATTTATGTTTTCCTGAAAAGTTCAAGTATATGCAGTTAGTAAACAAGAAATTTACCCCTCTATATGTCAATATTAAAAAAAAAAAAAAATATGGGTATGGAGGTAAGACAATTCTCTACAATTATTGTTTTTATGTCAAAGCATAATTTGCAATAAAAATATGAGTTTAGTGGAGTTGAAGTTGAAAAACATAGAAAATTACAATTTTCAACGTCAAAAAAGGGCAAAAAGTGTTTCCCAACTTCACATTTTCACCCATAATTATAAAGTTTTTATGACTATATAGTTGTGAATTTATATATTTATAAGTTTAATCTAAATAAAATTAAAAGGAAATACTTTACTCGGTGACAGGTTGGAACATGACGGTCAATGGTGATCGAAGCAAAAACAACGAATGTGTGTCGGGCATCGGGGCTTGAGTAGAAACAACAGATGCATGACATGAGAATGGTTTAGATGCAAGTGATGTTTAATCGACCAAGTGACATGAACTGGAAATGGTGGCACAACGTATGGACTAGGCATAGACAAGACAACAATCACTGCTTTTTGGTTGTCGACAGCAAACAACAGAGACACTGGTGGAGGAAAGGAACCACAGAACGCTGACCGAGACAATAGAGAGCAGTATTGGATATGGTAGACAGGAACAAGGTGTCAGGGGTATTGGTGTTGGAAGGCAGTGGATGAATAGAAGTCTTGACGACGATGTTCACTATGGAAAGGAATTGCGAAAAAATATGAACGACGGAACATAACAAAATAGGAAATGATTTAACACGATTGGAAAACCCTGACCTGAGGACTGAATCGGCTCTGATACCAGATGGAGTAAACATGCTCAGTAATAAACAAAAATACATATATATTTTATTAATAATTGAAGGATTATTACAATGAATGAGAGCTCAGGCTTAAATATATCCCAAGAGCCATTACATGAGGGGGCATGATCTTTGATTGTGCCCCTTAGTCTAAAAATGGAGTTACTTAAGTTAGTAGAATAATTGTATACATAACATGAGATGCGAGTTACTATGCATGGAAAATGGGGTCCACATGTCTAGAACTGACTACAAACACCCAGTGACACGTGATCACACTGTTATCACCTAACTTGGCCCAACACTAATTTCTTTCAGTTTCATTTCCCTAAATTTAACACAACTTCCTATTTTTTGTAGTTTTTTGGGTCCTAAACTTCCAAGGCCATTTTGAGGGCCTAAACGACATTTTCAGAAAAAAAACATAGAGATCGATAAAGTGATCAGAATGTGTTTAATAGATTTGTTGTTTGGCTTCCTTGTGGATATCTTTGAAACGAGGTATTATGATAGCCAAATGAAGATCGTATGCCAAATTTATGACCCAGGGAGTCCAAATTATTCATTTATACAAACACTTTGTGACTATGGTACTTGTAGGTCATGAATGCATAGTTTGTTCATTGTCTTCATTAGTTCGTCATATATTCATCAAGAAGCTTTGTTGCTCTCTCACACTAGCTGCAATAAAACATAGATTAGCATTCATATAAATCAACCATGTGTCATTAAACTATGAATTAGATCTAGATCAAGAGTACATTATATAATAAGAAATATACCATGCATGTAGCCAACATTTAACCAAAATGAAACCATGACAAACCAATCATTTAAAAAACAATAAATTAGCACCTATGCTCATTGATCATCAATAAGAAATAACACATAATAACATATGCATAAAGCCAACCAAGTCAGGGACTTCCATGTACCACCCGACCATAGATTGGAGTGAAGCAATTCTCTCTTTCAATCAATCACCCTTGTGTCATATTATAAGCATAAATGTGATATCACATGGGATAAACCCAAACACAACCAAACATGGAATCTAGAGGAAACTACCTCCACCTTCAAGTCACAGAGATTGCACCTAATACCAGGTGCACAAATCACCAAAATAAATACAAGCTAGGATGTCTCAAAATTTCTTCACCATACCTAGAGGAATTTTCCTGTCTTTGCCCACCTATTAGGAGTTTTAAGAGAAAACCATCTCCACCCGCAACCCTTGGGAATTTTCCTTAGACCACCTCAACCAGGATACAAAATCTATCGGCATCCAAAGCTCAACCAAAACACGAAACCGACTACCTCATGACTATCCAAGAAATGGCATAAGGCAAGGTTGTACATGACTATCAATCTAGGTAGATCCCATGTCAATGACATAAAAAATGACCCACAAACAAATGCATGAACCATGCATTCAACGCCCAACAAGATAAATCAAACATGCATGTTGTTACCCGCAAAAATCCTACTGGTCGCTGATCTTTTCTCTACTTTTTCTTCCCTTTGCTAATTCTTGTTCAATCCTTCTTCTTGGCCATGACTCGAATTCCTCATGGCCAGGAGTCCTCCTTGTGTCCAAGTGCTTATTCTCTCTCTCTTGCTCTTTTCTTCTATAAGTGAATGCTAGAATGTCCAAGAGTGTGTGTGAATGTTCTTTTTCTTTTTCCTTTACTTTTCCTTAATTTTCTCTTGCATGCATATTATTGTCTCTTCATCTTCCTTTTTTCCTATTTTCTTTATTTCTGTTATTAAATTGTCATCTAGTGTCTTTTGCCTTTTCCAAATGTCAATGCCAATTTCCATAGCCAATAATAAATCAAAAGTGATTCTCAATGTAAAGAATTTCCCTCCATTCAACTTGGAATGTGTGTCGTGTGACCTTGGTTTAATTTATCTACATAAAAACATAATCGAGGGCTATTACATTTGAGGTTGGATGGCAACATGGCATGCATTGGAACAAGGAAAATGGGGTTATGGGCGCATCAGGCTCTTATTCAAAGGCAAGTGGGTGAAATTGATGACTTAAAGAAGTAATTGGAAGAACTCTGACCTCCTATGGCAATAACAAACCCAACATCTTGAGCAACCCAGATGTATTACTCCTCCACAACCCTTTTGAATTGCATATTCATGTTCTTAAGGATACAAAGGTGCCTATTTTAAGAAAAAATGGGTTAGATCTAAGACTTTTGTGATCCATATTGTAAATAATAATGTCTTTTAGATTTATCACATCGTTACGATTTGGTCTACGTTTCGAACCAATTAATGTGGTTCATCCTCAAGACAAAGGTTAATAATCAATAAATTAATAATCAAACATGGATCCAAAATGTAGTAAGACTGAAGCTGTATTTTTGCGAATTCTAAATGCAAAACTACATGTAATTTTGGATTGGAAAATTAGCTAAAAGCAAGCTATGTGACTTTGCAAACTCTGAAATGTAAACCAACTCTAGATAGTCACAATATTTTCCACTAATAAAATTTCTCCCAATACTATTTTAGAAAAAAACATTGCATTAAAAATAAAAATATCACTGTTTTCCCACTTCCTATTTCCTCAGAGAATAAAACTTGGTACAACTTAGAAAAGGTCATCTGTGTGACTTTGCAAACTCTGAAATGTAAACCAACTCTAGATAGTCACAATATTTTCTACTAATAAAATTTCTCTAAAAACATTGCATTAAATATAAAAATATCACTGTGTTTTCCCACTTCCTATTTCCTCGAGAATAAAACTTGGTACAACTTAGAAAAGGTCATCTATCTTTGTCACTCAACCAAACAGTTGAATATCTCTATATTCAAATATTTGTTTTTTCAAATGCCACGATGGATGAAAGTACATTATGATATTTGAAGATTTAGCTTGGTAGGGGCATGATGGATCACACTGCCCCATAATATTATAAATGCATTGAATTCCTATCATCCTATGCTACCATCTCTGCTCAGGATCACAGAAAAACAATGTAAAGAAAAACAAATATATATTAACTAGCACAACCACATTAGTAAAAACTAATGTGGTTGATATACGCCGATAGGCGTATATAAAATAGATTTACAACCACATTTACCAATGTGGTTGATATACGCCGATAGGCCTACATCCACTGCCCATCACATTAATTTATATATCAATAAATAAATATTATATATAATAATTTTATTATATTAACTTGAAATATATATATTATATATTAATAAGAATATCAATATATTAAATATATTAATTATGATTAAAATCACAAAAATATTATATATATATATATATATATATATTAATAATATTATAATAAGTATTAATAATATATTTTAAAAATATTTATTAATATATTAAAAGTATTAACTATATAGATACTATAAATAAACTTGAAATATATAATATGTATTAATATAAAAATAATATTAATAATATATAATAATTTAATATTTATTTATATATTAATATCATAGATGGTTATATTATTAATAAACCAAAAGAACTAATAATATATTAATAATATATATTATATCATAGTTGGTTATATTATTAATAATATTATAATATTACTAATAATCATTATTTATAAATATTTGAATATTTATTTATAATGATTATTAGTAATATTATAATATTATTAATATTACTAAATAAATATTAAAATATTATAATATTATTAATAATATTATAATATTAATAATAAACATTATTAATAAATATTTGAATATTTATTAATAATATATATTAATAATATTATAATATTACTAATAATCATTATTAATAAATATTTGAATATTTATTTAAAATCATTATTAGTAATATTATAATATTATTAATATTAATCAAAGGTTTAAATATTATAAACCATAGGAATTGGTGAACCCAAGGGATAAATATTATAAACATAAGGGATCAATATTAAAAACACAAGAGATTAATAAACAGTATGAATTGATATTTTAAACAAAAAAAACCTAATAAATTAATAATCCATAAGAATCGGTATTTTAAACATAAGATATTAATAAATCAACGAGATTATTAACATTATAAATCAAAAGAACTAATAGACCCAAGGGTTTAATGTTATAAAGCGAGAGGAATTAGCGAACCCAAAGGATAAATATCATAAACCTCATGGATGAATATTATAAACAACAAAGATTAATAAACCCTAAGAATTAATATTTTAAACTCAAAAAATCTAAGAAATTAACAAACCCTCGAATTAGTATTTTAAACTCAAGAGAGTAATAAACCAAGGGAATTGATTTAAATATTGAGACAATTGTTGTCACAATGCAACGTTCGACCAACTATGACTATGGTTGGCCATGGGTGATATTCATATTGAGACAATGTTTGTCGAGAATATGACATTTGATCGTGGATGACATAAACCCAAGGGTTTAATATTATAAACCAAAAGAATTGGTGAACCCAAGGGAAAACCATTACCCAACAAATTATAAACCAAAGGAATTGGTGAACCCGAGGGAATTGATTTAAACATTGAGACAATTGTTTTCACAATGCGACGTTCGACCAACTATGACCATGGTTGGCCATGGGTGATATTCATATTGAGACAATGTTTGTCGAGAATGTGACATTTGATCCCTGGATGACATAAACCCAAGGGTTTAATATTATAAACCAAAACAATTGGTGAACCCAAGGGAAAAACCGGTACCCAACAAATTATAAACCAAAGGAATTGGTGAACCCAAGGGAATTGATTTAAACATTGAGACAATTGTTGTCACAAATGCGACGTTCGACCAACTATGACCATGGTTGGCCATGGGTGATTTTCATATTGAGACAATGTTTGTCAGAATGTGAAATTTGATCATGGATGACATTGATATATTATTTATATTATAAACCAAAAGAACTAATAGACCCAAGGGTTTAATATTATAAACCAAAGGAATTGGTGAACCTAAGGGAAAACCATTACCGAACAAATTATAAACCAAAGGAATTGGTGAACCCAAGGGAATTCATTTAAACATTGAGACAATTGTTGTCATTATTCATATTATAAATCAAAAGAACTAATAAACCCAAGGGTTTAATATTATAAACCAAAAGAATTGGTGTGCCCAAGGGAAAACCATTACCCAACAAATTATAAACCAAAGGAATTGGTGAACCCAAGGGAATTGATTTAAACATGGATGACATTGATCGTTTATTTATATTATAAACCAAAAGAACTAATAAACGCAAGGGTTTAATATTATAAACCAAAGGAATTGGTGAACCCAAGGGAAAACCATTACCCGACAAATTATAAACCAAAGGAATTGATGAACCCAAGGGAATTGATTTAAACATTGAGACAATTGTTGTCACAATGCGACGTTTGACTAACTATGACCATGGTTGGCCATGGGTGATTTTCATATTGAGACAATATTTGTCAGAATGTGACATTTGATCATGGATGACATTGATCGATTATTCATATTATAAACCAAAAGAACTAATAAACCCAAGGGTTTAATATTATAAACCAAAGGAATTGGTGAACCTAAGGGAATTCATTTAAACATTGAGACAATTGTTGTCATTATTCATATTATAAACCAGAGGAACTAATAAACCCAAGGGTTTAATATTATAAACAAAAAGAATTGGTGAACCCAAGGGAAAACCATTACCCAACAAATTATAAACCAAAGGAATTGGTGAACCCAAGGGAATTGATTTAAACATGGATGACATTGATTGATTATTTATATTATAAACCAAAAGAACTAATAAACACAAGGGTTTAATATTATAAACCAAAGGAGTTGGTGAACCCAAGGGAAAACCATTACCCAACAAATTATAAACCAAAGGAATTGGTGAACCCAAGGGAATTCATTTAAACATTGAGACAATTGTTGTCACAATGCGACGTTCGACCAACTATGACCATGGTTGGCCATGGGTGATTTTCATATTGAGACAATGTTTGTCAGAATGTGACATTTGATCATGGATAACATTGATCGATTATTTATATTATAAACCAAAAGAACTAATAAACCCAAGGGTTTAATATTATAAACCAAAGGAATTGGTGAACCCAAGAGAAAACCATTACCTAACAAATTATAAACCAAAGGAATTGGTGAACCCAAGGGAATTCATTTAAACATTGAGACAATTGTTGTCATTATTCTTATTATAAACCAAAAGAGCTAATAAACCCAAGGGTTTAATATTATAAACCAAAAAAATTGGTGAACCCAAGGGAAAACCATTACCTAACAAATTATAAACCAAAAGAATTGGTGAACCCAAGGGAATTGATTTAACCGTGGATGACATTGATCGATTATTTATATTATAAACCAAAAGAACTAATAAACCCAAGGGTTTAATATTATAAACCAAAGGAATTGGTGAACCCAAGGGAAAACCATTACCCAACAAATTATAAACCAAAGGAATTGGTGAACCCAAGGGAATTGATTTAAAGATTGAGACAATTGTTGTCACAATGCGACGTTCGACCAACTATGACCATGGTTGGCCATGGGTGATTTTCATATTGAGACAATGTTTGTCAGAATGTGAAATTAGATCATGGATGACATTGATCGATTATTTATATTATAAACCAAAAGAACTAATAAACCCAAGGGTTTAATATTATAAACCAAAGGAATTGGTGAACCCAAGGGAAAACCATTACCGAACAAATTATAAACCAAAGGAATTGGTGAACCCAAGGGAATTCATTTAAACATTGAGACAATTGTTGTCATTATTCATATTATAAATCAAAAGAACTAATAAACCCAAGGGTTTAATATTATAAACTAAAAGAATTGGTGAACCCAACGGAAAACCATTACCCAACAAATTATAAACCAAAGGAATTGGTGAACCCAAGGGAATTGATTTAAACATGGATGACATTGATCGGTTATTTATATTATAAACCAAAAGAACTAATAAACACAAGGGTTTAATATTATAAATCAAAGGAATTGGTGAACCCAAGGGAAAACCATTACCCGACAAATTATAAACCAAAGGAATTGGTGAACCCAAGGGAATTGATTTAAACATTGAGACAATTGTTGTCACAATGCGACGTTCGACTAACTATGACCATGGTTGTCCATGGGTGATTTTCATATTGAGACAATATTTGTCAGAATGTGACATTTGATCATGGATGACATTGATCGATTATTCATATTATAAACCAAAAGAACTAATAAACCCAAGGGTTTAATATTATAAACCAAAGGAATTGGTGAACCCAAGGGAATTGATTTAAACATTGAGAAAATTGTTGTCACAATGTGATGTTTGACCAACTATGACCATGGTTGGCCATGGGTGATTTTCATATTGAGACAATATTTTTTAGAACGTGACATGTGGTCGTGGATGACATTGATCGATTATTCATATTATAAACCAAAGGAACTAATAAACCCAAGGGTTTAATATTATAAACCAAAGGAATTGGTGAACCCAAGAGAATTGATTTAAATTATTTGTTTTGTTTAGGGAATGAAACATTTTAGAATAATATATATATATATATATATATATATATATATATATTAAAAATGAGAAATATAAGTTTTTTTTCTCTTCTTCCATCAAAATATGTTATTGATGGTTGAGGGTGAGAATGAAATATGAGTTGTAATTTCAAAAACAAAGTGAATAATTATTCATGTTTTATAATGTTTTTAATTAATTTTTACCAAATATGTATAGTTGTTTAATTATAGCTCACATTAGTTTTTAGTTAGATATTATTTTATTTGACATGCCAACTAAGATTGAGAACAAAAGAAATTAGATATCTCTATCATATAGGGTTTTATAATGCATCTATTGGTCCAATAATGTTTTTAATTAAAATTAACCAAACATATGTAAATTTTTTTGTTCTCATTATGGTTGACATTATTTCTTAATTTAATGAACATTTTATTTTTACTTTACGAAATATGTGTCAAAGCTAGAGTAAGCATAAAAAGAATTATACATCTCATACACTTTTAGATAATAAAAATTGTATTACTTATACTACCGAATTTATATTTTTAAACCTTTTTAATATTTTATTTTCCTAAATTAATATTTAAAACATATGATATAAAAAATTTAATTTTTTTAAGTAAACTTCAAGTTTTATTTTTATTATTAATTTCATTTTCTTTTATTTTTATTATAAAAAAATTAATAATGATAATTAATAATAATTATTAGTGTTTATTAAAATTTATCTTAAAAAAAAAAAAAATAGAATTTGTTCAAATTTTATATGTTAAAAAAAAACACTCCAAAATTACTATGTAAAAAAATTAATAATAAAATTAATATTTCCTAAATAAAATATAATATAAAAATTTATTTACTAAATTTATATTTATAATTTATTTGAACGATTCTTAAATGTAAAACTATATTTTATGGTTTTCAAAACTATATTTTGAACATTGGATCTCTCATTTTTCACTAATTTCACATTATTTTAATCACCAATTTAGCTACCTCATGACTATATTTTGATGATATCAAAAAAATAATTTAAACAATTTTAGTTAATCAAATTATCTAATTAAAAAACATTGATAGAAACATTTTATGTTCATGTATGACAATCATCTTCCACTTTTCAATTGCATTTATTTTAACTTTTAATACATTAAAAAAAAATTGAAGATAAAAATGTGAACATATATTAATGGATTTATAGTCTTTCAACACAATTTTAACAAGAAAAGTTATTTAAGTTATGGTTTACAAACATTGGTAGAAAATTAAAACTAGAGATGGAAACATTTTACCTTCATGTAAGATAATTATACCTGCCTTTGCAATTCCACTTTTTATTGACTTAATACATGGTCATAAAGGTAGGTCGTTTTTTTAATGAAGGTAGGATGAAGAGTAAATATTGGATATAACATATTTTTATAAGTTTTACTTAATATTTATCCCCATCCCACATATAGAGAGCTAGTGTTGTGACAAAATATTGAGCAAAACATACTATTATAAGTTTTATTGGATATTTCCCTATATCATATATGAGAGTTAGGAGCTTGAAAATTCACCCAATATTAAATCCTAAACCTCCTTTATAAATATTATTAATCACACACCTTCGTTTCCCTAAAATAGTGCTTACCCCGTCTCCAAAATTGGAGTGAGAAAGATTCTAGATAAAACATAATATGTAAATATTTATGTTGTCTTAATAAATCCTTTTATTCCAAAAACAGAATTAGAACAAAATATTTAGTAAAATATATTATTATAAATTTTATTAATATTCCCTTCTTAATCTTTCTCTATCATATAGGGTTTTATAATGCATCTATTGGTCCAATAATGTTTTTAATTAAAATTAACCAAACATATGTAAATTTTTTTGTTCTCATTATGGTTGACATTATTTCTTAATTTAATGAACATTTTATTTTTACTTTAAGAAAGATGTGTCAAAGCTAGAGTAAGCATAAAAAGAATTATACATCTCATACAGTTTTAGATAATAAATATTGTATTACTTATACTACCGAATTTATATTTTTAAACCTTTTTAATATTTTATTTTCCTAAATTAATATTTAAAACATATGATATAAAAAATTTATTTTTTTTAAGTAAACTTCAAGTTTTATTTTTATTATTAATTTCATTTTCTTTTATTTTGATTATAAAAAAATTAATAATGATAATTAATAATAATTATTAGTGTTTATTAAAATTTATCTTGAAATAAAAAAAAAAGTAGAATTTGTTCAAATTTTATATGTTAAAAAAAAAACACTCCAAAATTACTATATAAAAAAATTAATAATAAAATTAATATTTCCTAAATAAAATATAATATAAAAATTTATTTACTAAATTTATATTTATAATTTATTTGAACGATTCTTAAATGTAAAACTATATTTTATGGTTTTCTTTCAAAACTATATTTTGAACATTGGATCTCTCATTTTTCACTAATTTCACATTATTTTAATCACCAACTTAGCTACCTCATGACTATATTTTGATGATATCAAAAAAATAATTTAAACAATTTTAGTTAATCAAATTATCTAATTAAAAAACATTGACAGAAACATTTTGTGTTCATGTATGACAATCATCTTCCACTTTTCAATTGCATTTATTTTAACTTTTAATACATTAAAAAAAAATTGAAGATAAAAATGTGAACATATATTAATGGATTTATAGTCTTTCAACACAATTTTAACAAGAAAAGTTATTTAAGTTATGGTTTACAAACATTGATAGAAAATTAAAACTAGAGATGGAAACATTTTACCTTCATGTAAGATAATTATCTACCACTTTGCAATTCCACTTTTTATTGACTTAATACATGGTCATAAGGTGGATGATTTTTTTTTTTAATGAAGGTAGGATGAAGAGTAAATATTGGATATAACATATTTTTATAAGTTTTACTTAATATTTATCCCCATCCCACATATAGAAGGCTAGTGTTGTGACAAAATATTGAGCAAAACATATTATTATAAGTTTTATTGGATATTTCCCCTATATCATATATGAGGAGTTAGGAGAAACCAGAAAATTCACCCAATATTAAATCCTAAACCTCCTTTATAAATATTAGTAATCACACACCTTCGTTTCCCTTAAAATAGTGTACCCGTCTCCAAAATTGGAATGAGAAAGATACTAGATAAAACATATTATCATAAATATTTATGTTGTCTTAATAAATCCTTTATTCCAAAAACAGAATTAGAACAAAATATTTAGTAAAATATATTATTATAAATTTTATTAATATTCCCTTCTTAATCTTCCTCTCACTTTTATATAAATATTTTTACACCACACCAAAAAAAACTACTTATAATATAAAAACAAAAACCTTTACTTCAAATTAATAAAACCAATATGGATAAATATATCGTTGGAAAAAGTAATCTCATTAATTTGTTGGAAGGTAGAAGGTTGTGAAAAAATAAAATATAGATGTTTAAGTTATTAAATAGTCCTTTCCGGATAGAGAATAACAAGAAGATAGACCAAAACTATTCGATTACAATCGGGATAAGGCACGTTATCTCTCGGGCCGTTGACGACAGGAGAGTTATTGTTCTCCGAACATTGTGACGATGGGACTCTTCTTCTGGGTGCTTCCTTCGGAATTTTTCTCGTGATTTTACATTGAATTTTAATACAAATTTGGGGACCAATTTAAGTGTGTTACATATTTTTATTACTTTAAATTTATTTTTATTTTTAAAAATGAAATATAAAAACATTACTATATAATAAATAATGCTATCAAATTTCAAAAACAATCTGTTAAAATAAAAAGCTAAATTTCAATTAAAACAAACCCAATAGAATAAACTTATTATTATAAAAAAATGGTTAACCCATTCATGAAAGTCACTGGATTTTATTTTCAATTTTAATGCAAATTTGAGAATCAATCTAACCGTTGCATATTTTTATCACTTTAAATTTAAAAATAAAATGTAAAAACATTACTGCATAATCAAAAATCATGTTATCAAAATTAAAAACAATCTCTTATTATAAAAAGCTAAATTTCAATTAAAACAAACCCTCATTCATGAAAGTTACTGGATTTGACTTATTAGAGTAGGTTAAATTTAATAACTAGGCTAAATTCTCATGTTACCCCATGAGAACAGCCGTCAGGATTCTTCATAAGTGCGGAGAATATTGTTGTTAAAAAAATGTTTGAAATATCTAAGACCTCTTACCATTCTTTTGAAACGAAAATCATTGCAGAAGGTTGATTTGTAAATTCAATCTAGAGATTGTATAAAAGGAAAATACACCCATTGTATTCTATAATAAATTGTAAAAACTTATTCCATTGGTTCTGACCCCATTGTTTCTACAGTATTTTTCTACTTGTTTTTTCTCTGTCACTGTCTCTTTTTCCTCTCCATCGATTCCGGCTGGGCAATCGAGCAGACCGCCTCCATCTGGCATACATCTGGCATAAACGGTTGCCAACTTGCCCGCTCTCACCCACGTTCCATAACGGTTGAGAATTTGAACGATCACTCATAATGGCCCCAGCCACATGGTATCCCATGTTTGCCACATGGTATCCCATGGTATCAGTATATTTCTAATACATACATTTAAAAAAAACATGGAAGTTCCTTGAACTGGTTGTTGCTATCCTTACGTGCATTGGCATATTGGGGTTGAATTTAGTTGTATATTGTGTGCTTTGCATGGTTGTAGGGTTTGTGTTTCTGCAATACAATTACAAACTCTCATCATATGAAATATATAAATTTAAAAAAATAACTCATTGTTATCCGTGGTTGCTATACTTGCGTGCATTGGCATATTGGGGTTGAATTTAGTTGTATATCGTGTGCTTGCATGGTTGTAGGTTCTGTGTTATTGAAGTACAATTACAAACTCACATAATATGTAATATATGAAATTAAAAAAATAACTCATCGTAATCCTTTGAATCAAAATGCTCCAACTTTCTTCCTATCACTCAAAAAATGCCAGAGGTCATGACTTAAAAAATCATAGTCTGATTGCAAACCCGAAAGGCCTTTTAAGGAAAATAATTATCAAGTCTTCACACACATGGAACTTTAGAAACTATGAAAAAATGGTAGATCTTTGGGCACCAAGAGCCCTGTAACATTTAAAGATCACAGGTTTTCTCCACAATAGAATAATCTTCTAAGTCAAATTATGGCATAGCAATGTTGAAACAAAATTGGATGACGTAGATAGTTTATGATCTCGATGGCCAATAAAAGAAAAACCAAACTTAAGCCCAGTTAGCAGGCATCTGTCTCAATTAATGTTACAAAATTTCTGTCAACTCAATTCAGGAGAGAAGAAGAGAAGGCAGATAGCATTATCTCTTTAAAGGTTACCGAATCCCTCACCATCACCTATTCAGTGAAGCAAATTAAAATGCAGAGAATTGTTTTGGTGCTAAACTCGAGGTTGGAATAATTTTTAAGTGCTCAAGTATTAACTTTCAAGAGAGTAAAGGCTTGTGGAAAATGTATGAAAAATATAAGAAAAAATACAAGAAGAAAATCGAGGTGAAGAAAATAGAGAAAGCAACCTCACCCCCACCTCTTGGATAGCGAAGGAGGTACATAAGGGCATGCAACGCTCTCGTTTTCTCATCTGAAGCTTCTCATGCTCAGTCTACCTCGTCGTGCATGGAATAACAGAAAAAATTGAAGGCCTCCAACATAATTTATAAAAAAATTGAAGAACAAAAAAAATTTAACAAACTTTAAATTTTCCTGTGACTTGTTTAATTTCTAATTTCTTGAAGTAGGCTATGGCTGTTGCATTGTTTGGGGAGGTTCTTCCGCCTAAGTAGACAACTCCATTATGCCTTAGTACACAATTCCTTCCAAAATAAAGAAATTAACACATCGTCATAATATCCATATGACGAATTTAACACACTAAGAAGAGGATTAACACATCGCTGCTCTGAAATAACGGAATTAACGCATCGTAGTAATATCCATATGACGAAATTAACACACTAGGAAGAGGATTAGCACATCGCTGCTTAAAAATTTAGGGAAAAGCAGAAATCAACTTGCAATTATGAAATAACACAATTAACGAAATTAACACAGGAGGAAGAGGATTAAAACAACACAGGTTAAAAATTTAGCAGAAAGAAGAAATCAACTTGCAATTCTCAAATATTTTCAAGTGAACAACAGCAACATAAAGAGAATCGAATTCGTAAAAGTGTTGAAATTAAAATCAATGAAATAATGAATTCATAAAAGTGTTGAAAATAAAATGAATGAAATATCGAATTCATTAAAGTGCAGAAAATAAAATGAATGAAATGACCTCATTCATTCCGCTGATCAAACACCTCATTTCAGTGTTAACGTTGCAAATGACCCAGTCCTTCGCTCCAAAGAATCGAACTCCACTTCGTAGCTCGAACCACCGCAGGTAGAAGTCTGGCTGTAGCTCGAACCACCCAAGGCAGCCGAACGCGGAAGCCTCGCCGCAGCTCGCTCAGATGGAGATGGATATGGAAAAATTGCTTTCTCATTCAACTGGAACTCGTGGGCACACGAATAAATTACCTCGTTCATTTTCATTTTGCTAATCATACTTGGGGGCTCGATTCAGGTTGGATTAAGGCTCGATAGCAGGGAGGGAGAGCGTGAGATATGGGATAACCGAACCACCAAAGGAAAAAGGCTCAGCTCAACTCAGTGCCAACGTATAGTGTTTCTTGCGGTCAATCGAGCAGAGAGAATACGATCTCCATCGATTCTGGCTGGGCAGTCGAGCAGACCGCCTCCAAAACCATCTGGCATACATCTGGCATAAACGCATACATCTGGCATAAACGGTTTCCAACTTGCCCGCTCTCACCCACGTTCCATAACGGTTGAGAATTTGAACGATCACTCATAATGGCCCCAGCCACATTGTATCCCATGTTTGCCACATGGTATCCCATGATATCAGTATATTTTTACATTTCACCCTAATTTGATAGGTGGCGGTCAGTAAATGGCACAGTAAATTTTTAATCAAGATTTGTAAAAAATTAATTTAAGTACGGTTTAAACATGTGATTTAGATATGCAAGGAAGTTAGTGGAGTAGATTTCATCCATGGATTGAGTGGCGACGACCAGAATATATCGGCATCTTCCAATCCTGACCATCAGATCAAAAAAATTAATTAGTCTAATCACAAAACATGCTCCTTCTGATAGGGGGTTACGCCTATCGGCGTAATAAAGGCTGAAGTCAGATGCCATCAATAATCAATTTTGTCAACTCTTGGCCGACAGCTCGGACAACCTTCAAATGTTGGCGGAATTGGTTGAGCACTACATTATCCCATTTGAATTTGATGTGAGGAATTCTTCTTCGGGGACAGATTTCAATGGTTCTCTTTTATCTATTTCCAATGTGCATCCCATGACCTTATATAATAAGTTCTCATAGCCCTCATTACACACCTCTACCGCATATTCCTGAGGCATTAAAAAAATGTCTTCCCATTCATGAATCCTTTGGCAATAGAATCATTGCTTCATTTTGTGGTTGCGCAGGGCTTCGCCACAGGGTTCCATATACATCCACCGAGTCGTAAAAGGATTGACCCCATATAATACAACAATAAGAATGGGACAACTCAATTTCAACACCCTCCTTATTGTTTGATGAAGTTCATCACCACGCCAATATTTCAATATTTCCAATGCGCATCCCATGACCTTATCTAATAAGTTTTCATTGCCCCCATTACACACCTCTACCACATATTGCTGAGGCATGAAAAAATATCTTCCGATTCGTGAATCCTTTGGGAATTGAACCATTGCTTCATTTTGTGGTTGCGCAGGGCTTCACCATAGAGTTGCATATACATCCACCCAGTCGTAGAAGGATTGACACCATAAAATAAAACAATAAAAATGGGACAACTCCACGGCAATGAGATTCTGCATAGTGGCAATATGAATAGAAGCGGTCTCAATAGCTTGTTGTATTTGACCAATAATATCGATTCCAGCCTATATTTTGTACTTTCCTAGAAATACTTAAGAGTCCATAAGAAGCAAGGTGATGGTAGAGATGGTCGAGTCGACATAGACCGACTTTGAGTTGTGATTGTCTGGGTTCAGTGGTTTAGACTTCCAAATCTAGTAGATTATCTGGTATATGAAATACAAATAAAATAAAGCAATATGCATGACCCAATCGACCATATCAATAACGTCAATCATTCACCGATTTCTAGGAATTGATGAATCCTCATGAACATTTTTCCATGAGAAATCGACTGCATATAGCAACACACATGACCAACGTCTTCTCAATAGTTGTAGGTTTCAGTATCTTTGAAGTTTGACAAAATAAATTCTCACAATGAAACATTTCAAGACCTAATTACTCGTGTCCCTAGATAGTGTTAGGCCCTCCACAAGAGAGAAAATAATCAACATTTTTTTATTTTTTTATCTCTCATAGGCTTATATTTAGTAGTGTATGCTTCTTGTACATACATCTCCCATTGAAAAATCTTCTTTTTCTTGTAGGGTTCCACTCACATCTTCATTAAGTAGCCTCAGAAAATTGTTTTTTCATTAGATGTGTCTTTTGTGCAAGCTTCCGAACATATTCAACATGCAACATATACTAGCAGCTTATTAAATTTTCATATCTTCCAAAATAATCTTTTTTAACTTAAAACCACAATCCATTGAGTTTGAGTTCTTTGGAGTAAAGTGAAAAAATTCTAGATAGAATTATTAAAAAATATTTTGTGACATACTTCAATTTGCACATTAATCATCAAAATATTTTCCTTATACAGATCATGGATTGCAACATTATACATCTTCAATTCCAACATAACAACATTCATGTGCTTTTAAGAACATGAACCAAAAAATTCCTTGCAACTTCTTCATTTAATTTATCCTCTTTGATTTTCTCTTTCACAAGTTTGAACCACCTCCATTTATTGTTGGTGTCACCTAGCTAAATGGAGAGGCAATGGCACAAGATGCTATAAAAATACATTTGGAAAGAATGGACTACATCTTGAGAATAGCAGAAACACACACAAACATACAACAACAAAAAAATGAAATATTGAGAAGGAATTCCAACCAAAATTCTATTAGACTTTGAGTATATTTATACATAGATGGTATGGTTGGAGCAGTTGTACATACTCTCAACTAGCCTTCATTTACTTTATTTTAGATATTTATTGAACATTAATAACATTTACATGATACAAAAAATATGATGACAAACATATGTCTAAGAGACACTTACAATAACCTCCCATATCATGATGAGGGATTACTTCCATCTTTTCTACAAATCTATCTTTCTCAATAGATTTATGGGCAACTAAGGAAGAACCATTGGGTAAAGAAGCATGATCTATCACATTTGGATTGGGTCCACAACCAAGTGAGATGCCAATGAAGACAAGTCACTATAAAAAGAAAGAAAACAACCCATCCATGCCATGTGATGGTAAATTTTCAATGCCAATTGAAATCTTATTTGTTACTTAATCATTGGTGGTAATTTCTCTATATGACTTATCTATATTTTGCTATAAAATGTAGGTTTTTAATTCTCCAAGATCATAGTCTATAAACTATTGCAATATCTAAGTTTTGGGTATACATGAATCATTTGATAATTAAGATCACCTTAATCTTGTTTATATATTTTATTATTTATGTAAATATTGATGAAAATTCTTGTTTTTCATTTTCTATCACAAATTTATCTAATATATATTGTCTTATAGTCAAATTACATTAAAACCCTAATGCACTTCCTACTAGAAAATCTGCTAGTGTTAATAATAGGTGTGTGTATATTCATTGGCTCTTCTATACTATTCCTAAATAAATCATGTTGTTGTCAGTCTACCAAATCCACTGTCTTATTTCCAATTTTGTGTCGTTGTTCTCCTACCATTAATTATAAAACTTCTAGCAAAGAATATGTGTTTTCCAAATTTTCCATTTCTGAATCAAAATGATGTGAATATGAAGCCAAAATGGTTGTTGTTGTCAAGTTAGAAATAACATGATTACTACCATAATTTCAAATATAATCATGGTTAAATTAAATATTCTCAACATATTTTTAATAATAGGGAGTGATGTTCTAGTGTTGAGTAAAAAAAAAAAAAAAATCAATTTGAGTTAAAGATTAAAATTATACTTTTTATTCTTTTGAAATTCAATTCATATAATATACAAAAATCCTTTGTATAAAAAATTGTAAAGAAAAATATTTTATATTAAAATACATAAAAATCATATGAGTGCTCCACAAAATGTAACAGATCTATAATTCCAAAAACCAATCCCCATATTACATTTGCAAGAGAAGAATTTGTAATAAGGATTAATCCTAGGAGGAGCTTGGCCAAAGAACAAGGTATTAGCTATGGCCAAAAATTCATTAATGAAAATTAGATTTCAATCATATCTCACTACTTTGGTGCACCAAAAAGTTAGGAGATTTTGTCCTTATTGGTCTTTTTTGTACAACCTAGAATGTTAAATATGTCAAAATGTTCAATATGTCTTATTTAATTTATTAAGATAAAGAAGGTAAGATATATACCTAAAATATTTGCTTTCTTCTAGACTTCCAAGTTGATTGTGAACTTCATTGGAAATATAAGCACCATAATTAAAATTAAAGAATGAACATTTTTGTGGAGTAATCTTATAACATGACCATCATTCAAACTATCATTTACATAGCCAAGGAAATTACATACCATCTCTATAATGCTTTGAAAAAAATCATTAAACTTATTGGTTTTAATTAAAGATTTACTCCAAGGTGAGGGAATCCCTTCTACAAAGAATCACATTTAGATTTTTTGGTAATAAATGCGCTTCATCAATCAATTCTAACCCTTTTGATATGGCGAGTATATTTTCAAAATCCTCTACTGTCATAGAAAACCATAATGGTTCCCTATTTATATTTTATTGCTCAGTCATAGAAAACAATAATTGCTCCCTTTTATGTTTTATTGTTTTTTCAATTAGGTCATATAATTCATAGTACTTGCTAAAAAAATTTAATAAAGGGTAGGTTCTAGGAACTATGGTTTGAGGTATGTGATTCATACACATAGAAATTTCTTCTAGGTTAATATTAGAATAAGATATGGTCACATTACGAAATTACTCATAGGTTTTATCAATGAGGATTATTTTAAAAATATATTCGTCATCTTCTACAAAATCCATAAGTACATAATACTATTTATTGGATTCTTTCTCATACATATACCTTTTTCCAGGAACTACCCATAAATAATGTCTATTTAAAATATTTAATTCAAAATGGTGGACTTTTTTTTATGGTTGTTATAACCTAAGCATAAATAGTTCAATTAGTATATGGTGAATTTAGTGCAATAAGAAATTGGGAAAAGCCACCAATTTTTTTTATAAAAATGGTAATATGAGTAGAATAATTATTTAAAATTTAAATATTTTGATTTTTTAACTACCTTACAATTGTTACGTTTTAATTGGGCCACAAATTAATCAACATGTAACATTTGTTAATCTTTATTAATGTTGACAGAGGAGATTGACATGACCTCAAAACTAGATTGGTTTGAAGTGCATTAAGGAGTGGTTTTATAAATGGTTTTGGATACAATGTTGGAGATTTTTGGACACAATGTTGTCATTGATTGGCACTTGTGATGGGTCTTAGAGATGGTTGTTCACTCAGTGATGTCACAGGAAACATTAATCTAGTTTTTCGGATCATTTGTTAAGAACCGTCATAGTATTAGAATACTTGATGAATTATTAAAAATATGATGACTAGGGCCTATGGTTGTATGGTTAAGAAAAGTATTTTTTATAAATTTTATGGATATAAAATCATGTCAAATTTTATCAAAAAATGCATGGATGGATAATTTTTAGAGAGACCTTTCCAACAATATATCACACTTTGAAATTATCCTTAGAGTTAAAGAGATATTGTAGGTTGAAGTTAGGTGATCAAGTTTGGTTGAAGAAGTTCTAAGTTCCATGCCACTTGAGAAGAAAATGAGGAGTGCATGGAAGAAAGTGTCAAACTCCACATTAGTTGAGGGTCATCTCACTATTTGGCCTAGTTAGGTGTGTTTGGGGTGTAGGTGCATAATGATTCCCAAATTTGAATTTTACCAGGTACATGTGCATAAGGGTCTCAAACTTGAATGGTGAACAAAGTTATGTGTGATAGCATAGTTCTAGTATAGAACAAGAATTTGGATTTGAAGGTACATTTCAAAGGAAACACAAATATAACACCGAAACCTAGTGGCTAGCTATTTGGCACTATCTAGGCATGGATGAGGATGTTCACCTTAGGAAAATGACATGTTGTACGCATTTTTGGAGATTTTAGATGGCGAAGTGGACCAAATCCATGTGGAAGGATGATTTCATAGTACGTGATTATGTGGCATAGTACCTTAAGTTGTGTTAGCCTAGATTCTGTGTGTTATATAATTCTTAGAATTCAATTGGATTTTGGAGGTTGATCCAAAAACATGTGTTGTTAGAGTAGTTTCTCTTCAATATGGTTTTCTCAAACACAACACTAAGTAACGTCTGAACATGAATCGAATCATAAGCACATCAGGTGTTAAATCCTTAGTCATAGCCACAGTCATATGAAAAAGTAGCTAAATTATGTATGAGCTTGTGTTATGATCATATTTGGAACTCCACCACAATGAGAGAAAACAAAGTTCAACTTACCTTATTCATTAGCTAAAATGCATCCCCTTTCATATTTACTTTTACTTAAGTGGGAGTTATTCCATATTAAAAGGGTGGAATTAAATAATTGAGAAATTTATCATAGTTATTTTGTAAAAGAATAACAATTAGGTAATAGCAATTATTTCATAATTGAGAAAAACTCATAATTGATTAAAATGGTTCTAATGTTAGCCATTGCTAATGATATCAACTTGACCCACATATGGATGAGCTTACTAGACGTCCAATGTAGTAGAAGTTTCCTAGCTTCTCAAGCCCATATGTTTCTAAATACATTCTTCCAAAAAACATATAATGAATCTATATAATCTCACCCTTTGAAGCTGAAAGGGGCTAGATCTAAGGTTTATACTAAAGCTCAAGAGTTTGGATATTGTTAGGTAAGAAGAAGATAGATTTCCAAGCTCGAGAAGATATTACTAATAATTTAATGCATAATTGTACGTTTTGGCTAATTAATATGCACATCTGATTCCCCTCCTATGTACATTCCATTTTTTTTACTATATTCATGTTGGTTTATTATATGAGCTAATATGCTCTGGGTGGAAGGAAATTCTCACATTTTGGTGGTGATTATGTGCTAGATATGGGATCAAGAAAATTTTGCAATGGTATGATTTTATGAAGATGAAGTTCTATTGATTTACAATAAGCTCAGCATCCTTCATCACGGTGTGATGGATCAAGATCATCATTCACCCATCTTCTTGAATGAATATGCATAGATGTATGACATTTTAAGAGAAGAAAATTTTCTTATTTGTTTGATTTCTCACATGATCTTAGAATGTAGTGATATATTTAGGGAAAATATCAAAGGGAAACAATTCCTTGTGGTTTTTAATTCATAACCAAAATTCATTTTTTCAATGAAAGTTATCCCTAATTTTGTTTAGATCTCCTCTTCTCTTTGAATTTTTAGTTTTCTCTTTATTCCATTGAATTCTATGTGGACATACAACCACATTTGGATCTATCTAAATATATCTTAGATCTGAATCAATTTTTTTGAATTTTTTATCTAAATAGAAAGAAAAAGTAGCACACAACAACTTTCTGATCATATTCTCTACCTTTCTATACAAAATTTATTTTAAATAGCCATAGATATTGTTGAGCTTTAAATATGTCATATCATTAAATATAAAAATTATTTATTCATGAGCCATATTATTGCATTTAAGATACTTTTCATAACCATTATACCATCAAATTCCACTAAATTAACCTTTTCTACCATGCGGTTAATTATGATATATTTATTATCATTTTAATGACTAAACATGTCTTTAATATGGTTTTGTGGATGATGGGTTACTATTGTGGTTATTTGTCTTGTGGTTATTTGTCTTGGGAGCATGTTTAACTACAAATATTTCTATCTTTTTATCATTTCTCGCAGTTCAGTCGAGTTCAGCATTTAGGTACATAGTTTGGTAGGAGTTCAGTCCACTTCAGCGGTTCGGTACAAGTTCACTCCAAGAGTCAATATTTCGGTACCTAATTATGCACCTGCACACTAATAACTACAAGAAGTTAAGTCCAATATTCTTAGTTACCTTTAAACTTGGAATAAGTCAACTAATGCAAAGTGGCATCATCTCCATCTCCAATTCATGATTCAAATGATTCATTCATAACAAAAATATTTAAAAGAACATCCTTTTTTTAATAATAGTGTGAAGCGCTGGAAGTTGATATTATCCTTTGGACCACCGCTTCCTCTCCATTGTAGTATAAAATAAATAGATATGCATAGTAGCTAAAGGAGAGGGAGGAATTTTATTATTATTTTGAGTTTGCTATTGTAATGGATTTAAACCTTTTTGTAATGGAGATCTAATGGTTTTTTATTTAAAGCAACATTCGGATTTGAATTAGTTATTGGGAATGTTCCTAAGTTGGGAAGGTATTTTCCACTAAGGTAGCACTCTCATTTTTATTTGTAGAGTAAGTTAATATTTAGTTATAGTTTTTTTTTTTCATAGAAATTTTATTTGATGGTATTTTTAGTTTTTTTAATAGATTTGTATTTCACACATTCTTACATTTATTGTAATATCTTCGGATATATTAAGTAAAAAAACATTATAATCATATTACAACTTGCACAATCACATTTAGCAATGTGGTTGATATACAATCATGGGCCTATATCCACCACCTACCACATGTATTTTACCAAAATAATCATTATATATCTATCAATATAATTACCAATATATTTTATATATCTACTTAAAATATATATATATTATTTGATAATAAAATATTATTAAATTTTTTCAATACATTAATAGTTATAATTCAAACTATACTAAAATTAAAATATAACTTAATAATAGTATTTTATTACTATTTATAATAAGTATATATCTCTTACCAATATCTAAGGGATTATTAATATTATAAGCCAAAAGAACTAATAAAACCAAGGAATTGGTGAACTCAAGGGGAAAATATTAAAAACCTAAGAGATCAAGAAGCCCAAGGGGTCCATATTAAAAAGAGAAGAGATTAATAAAGCCTAAGAATTAATATTTCAAATACAAATGAATGATAAAATCACATGATCAATAAGGCCAAGAGATCAATATTAAAAACATAAGATATTAATAAACCCTAAGAATAAAGATTTCAAAATAAAAAACCTAAGAAATTAATAAACCCTAGTAATTAATAAACTCAATAGATTATTAATATTATAAAACATTTAAAGAAGTAAGGAATTAGTGAACCCAAGGGATAAATATTAATATTATAAACCAAGAAATTAATAAACCCTAAGAATTAATATTTTAAACTCAAAATATTAATAAACCCAAGGAGTTATTAATATTATAAACCAAAAGAACTAATAAAACCAAGGGTTTAATATTACAAACCAAAGGAATTGGTGAACCCAAGGGATAAATATTAATGACCTAATGGATAAATAAGGCCAAGGGATCAATATTAAGAACAAAAGAGATTAATAAACCCTAAGAATTAATATTTTAAACAAAAAAACCTAAGAAATTAATAAACCCTAAGAATTAATATTTTTAACTCAAGAGATTTTAAAACCAAAGGGATTATTGATATTATAAACCAAAATAACTAATAAACCCAAGGGTTTTATATTTCAAACCCAAGGAATTTGTGAACCCAAGGAATAAATATTAAAAACCTATGGGATCAATAAGGGGAAGGGATCAATATTAAAAACAAAAGAGATTAATAAATCCTACAATTTAATACCTTAAACAGAAAGGATTGATAAACTCACATGATTATTAATATTATAAACTCAAGGGAATAATATTAAAGCTAAGAGATTAATATTGTAAACCTCAAGTATATAAAAATACCCATGAGGGTAGGATCTTTGAAAACACTCGATCTTATGCTCTCTGAAGGCGTAGGAATACGATCTACATATGGGACATTGCTCTTGGAAGATGAGGAACTGAAAAAGGTCAAATGATTGACAGTGATTATCTTTCCTTCGTGCAGAATTCAAAGAACATGAATGAGAGTGGAAGGGATGCACAGCATGGCTTGAGTCCAACTGTGACCGAGGAGAAGATTATAATTGATTTTGGTGTAAACGACGTCAACCTCAACTTTAATAATTTCCCCTTCTAACGTAATAGGTAAACTAGCATGAACACTAAGAGGGTGAGATTCTCTTCCGTCAAAAGCTTCTAAAGTGTTTGGAGATTGAGTGAGAGCTAGAGAACAAATGGCTTTCCAGCAAGTGGAAGACATGATTCATGTAGATGCACCCTCATCCACAACTTCTCGATGGATATTATTTTCATTAATCCCAACTTGAATGATCAGTGCAAGCTGGTGAGGGGGACGTGGGACGAAATTTTCCAAATAGAAAGTGATAAGGCTAGAATCGGTGGGATCAATCCCTCTGATGCTAGATAAAAAATCCTTTTGTTGCAACGGAAAACTCTAAAGCACTTATAATGCAGACATAGCACATGGAGCCTGAGAAAAATCCTCAACAATACTGTAATGTTGAGTGGCACGGGCAATGGGATTGTAGGAAGACTTTCAGATTACACCTTTAGAAGGTGGTCATACATTGGGCTCAGTACTGGGCCTTTCGATATGAAGAGGGCCAGAAGTAGGCAGGGGAGGAGGACGATCAGCGATTTCCCTCCCGGCTGTCTGACGCGGTTCAGTATAGTCTTTCGATCGGGCAGCAATAATGACGGATGCAGGACCGTTCATCATGAAAACGTTTGAGCCAAATGGGGCAGAGGACTGAGGTTGCTCCACCAAATGAGTTTGTTGTGATGGGAAAGGTTCTTTAATAATAGTCAGAGTGCCTTGGGTGCCTTTGAGCAATCGACTTACTCTATCCCATCATGGACAGTCCTTGGTATAGTGCTCATCGTCACAAATCAGACAAGCGTACTTCGGTTTACGTTTCGAACTCTCATCATCATTTTGTTTTGAAGAATCTTGTTTTGGGGTATCGAATTTGGCCTTACCTTTACCCTTCTTCTTACCCTTGGAAGTTTTATCCGCCAAATTGGGCTTGACGAAATTCACTTTTGCATTTTACCACAAGTCGGAGGTGGCTTAGAAGCAGTATCAATGGAAGGAGTATATTTTTTCTGCGTAGGATTTGGAGAATAATTTCAAGAAGTCTAGGACACATAACCAATGATATCATCGACAGATGGTGTCATCGGTGCTTTGGTAGCTCCAAGTCATGGAGCATCAAGCAAGAGTTCATACAATGTGCTGGACTGAGAGTACACAAGATCAAGGTACTGGGCAGATGCAATGGATTGTTCCTCGGTAACACATGCCCCCATAGTGATGTCCTTAGCAATTGTACCGATAAAAGAGGTAGTAAACAAATCAGTTAGAAGTTGATCAAGAATTGAAAACATGATCAAACAACAATGCCACCTCCATTCATGAATATGATTGGAGATATGAGTAGTTCGATCATGTTTCAAGGATGTGACGAGGTGCCTTCTAGTTTCATAGTGAACTGGTAACTGGAAGTGGGTGAGAAATGCCATAACAAGAGAGTTGAAATCTTGGAAAATGTCGCGTGAGATTTCAATGTACCGCTTTGTAATGGCACCAATAAGAGTCTGTTGGAAAATATGTAGCCGAATTGAATTATCAACCCAAGCGTTAGAGGAGCACCAAAGATGATATGTCATAACATGAGATTGAGTGTATTCTCCAGACTTGCCATCAAATTTGGGACAATCACTAGTGATTTTAGTTGGAACAGGAGGCCGATATGGATTATGAAGGACCAAATCATCCGTCAACTTCGACACATCAGGCAGTTCCATCATAGGGAGGAAAGGTAATTGCAGATTGAAAGACATTGCGGGACTTTGATAAAGACCAGTATTTGGATTCCAACTAGGTTGGGAGAAATTCTGCCCCCATATGTTATGTCCCTGAGGATTTTATCCATAGGGGTTATAAGCCTGATCATTCTACCCATACACCGGTTGAGGACCAGGATATTGATTTTGAGCATACCACTGAGGTCCTGTTTGAGCAACATATGGATTTTGTTGTGGAATGTAAGCAATGCCTTGAGGCGCATGATATACCACCTGAGATTGACCTTGAGGAATATACGAAGTGCCTTAGGGTGCACTGCACACTACCTGATATTGACCTTGAGGAATGTAAGTAGTGCTCTGATGCTGCCCGGGTTGTCCCTAGGGTACATTTTGACCTAGATGTTGTGGTTGAATAGGTCTTCCTTGCGGTGTAGGTTGGCCTAGATGCTGAAAGCCACCAAGTTGCCCTTGTGGAAGAAGTTAGCCCGATGGTTGGAATGATCCAGGTTGCCCCCAAAGACTAGGTTGAACTGGCTGAGCAGCAGAGGGTTGACCTTGTTGTACAAAAGTTGGGCCTTGTTGAACGTAAGGCTGGTGGTGTTACACAAAAGGTTGTCCATGTGATCGATAAATTTACCCCTGAGGAATATAAGGTACTCCCTGTTGAATATAAGGTTGACCAGCAAGACTGTAGGGTTGTCCTTGTTGGACCAAAGGCTGTCCCTAAAAGGGTTGTCCTTGTGGACCATAAGGTTGTCACTATTGACCATAGGGTTGTCCCTGTTGGATCGAAGGTTTTCCATGAGACGGTTGTTCTTGCAGACCATATGGTTGTCCCGACAGGTAGGTGAACTGATTGGGATCAATCAGAGGAAAATAGATGGGATTTATGTACTCGTCATAATGATGTGAAGGATTAACAACAGCTCGTGGTTGCTGAGAATCCTAAGGGGTGTAATTCTGCTGCTGAATAGCCAACATGTACTGATCGAACATCAAACCTCTAGGAATGGAAGTAAAAGCGATGGGCACACTACTAGTAGGTTGGATTCCTAAAACATGAGGTTGTGATCCACTCATGGCAGGCCTAATGGATATCGTGGGATTGATAAAAATTGACCTAAGAATAACAGAAGACGATGAAAACGACTGATTTCTACTATTAGTCGGTGCAGATGAGGCCACACAGACAGTGGGCTAGACTAGGATAGACATAACAATCATCAACATCATGGGAGTCGAGGGTGATGCCTCCGATACGGTGAAAAATGAGCTTCCCGAGGGAGTCGATGTACCTGACTGTGTTGGGTTCTGATACAATGATGCAACACCAGAAATGATCTGACCCACGACTAGGAGAGATAGTGGCTGTGAGGAAGGTTGACCTGAGACATAAGGAAAATTCTCTGGAGGGAGCTGATGTTCTCCTGTAGAAACATAAATCTCTTCACTACTGATGGGACTCGAAGAATCCATGTTAGATGATGCCATAGTATCTTCGAAAAGGTGACAAGAAGTAGCAAATAAAGCAGTGGAAAGTAAATATGGTTCGAAGGTAACGGGAGGAAACTCTTCCTCGTTTCCTAAACCAGCCCAAGTTCTTGAAGGTTTCCAATGGATATCAAATGGCTCCTCGACAGGAGATCGAGTAGCAAGGGGTAAGATACTCAGAATAAGAGCACACCAGTAATCAAGAGGCCTAGTAGGTCAGGGTTCCCCCAAAGAAACTTCAGGAGAAGGATCTCCACTAGGGGTTGATGAAGGGGACGATGAAACTGGTGGTTCTGCCACCGTGAATTTGTCTCAAAAACAAGAGAGAACCAAGATGACCAATTCGAGGCTTCAAGACCAAATAACAAGGAATTAATTAAGAACAAGCCAAGAAAATATCTTTAATGGGCGTGTAATCGTAGGAAATTGATTTTATGACACTGAAAGAAAACTATTCCTTTTCATATTTTAAGAGTCAAGAAATAGGAAAAAGGTGACTCTAGTCACTTTCAGGTTGAACGAGCGCAAAAGGAAAAGTGCTCCATGATCTTTTCAATTTTAGAGAGTCACGAAAAGACCAAAATGACTACTGAGGAAATATAACCAAGAGGGTGTACCAATTTTTTTTTTTACTGCAATATACACCTTGCTGATCAAATGAAAGAGAAATGACCAAGGACTTAACGTACGTGTAGGTAGTCTCCCCGAATGTTGTGTTCGGTATATCATGGTTACATGGAGGCAGACTCGGCTTCCTATGGATAAAATATTGCAACCTCTGAGGGTCTCTCTTTATATACTCGACGGTACGGGGTTCACAATTCCATGCTAATGTTTTCTAATGCCAGATGGCGAACAATAGCTACTAGGTATAACGACACTGGAACACATCACTAGCCTAGACCTCTAAATTTGTGCATTAGGTTTCAATGCTTCCTTAGGTTGATTGAATTCATTTTAAAGTTTATCTTCAATTAATGTTGCAATTTCAAGGCCTTATCGATTGTGATCTTGAATTCTTAATACAGAACTATATGCAAAAGAAAATAATTCCAATTTGATGAATGCTAGCTAAGAGAGGAATAGTAGATCATAACAAAGCAACAATCAATCAAATACAAGAAGAAATTTTCCGAAGCATCTAAGGCAACCAAAGCAGAAAATGAAAAGCTCTTTCCTTGTTCACTAAAAGATTCTAATGCAAAAGAAAATTTCTCATTTTCAAACTAAGAGAAAGAATCAAAAATTTTTCCTTTTAAATGAATGAGAAGCAAAATGCACTACTACACTAAATGACAAAATTGACACTAGTTTTGATAAATTCGAATGAAACGATCTAAAACAAAGAGATCAATCCAACACGAACATCAAACAAACTCAATACAGAGATGCATTCCCTCAAGTAGAAACATGGCTTTCAAACCGGTTCAATGAACAATGTAATCTATGCTTAGGGTGATGGATGGAGAGCTAAAAAAATACAAAGATGATCATCCAACAACCCAACAAAATGTAGAACCAAAAGGAAAACTAAAATAATCAGTCAACCAGTTGAAAAGATAAAGATGAAATTGACTCAAACTCAACTCAGAAGGTTCAGTGAGGAGGCAGCCGAACAAGTGGCAGAAGGCGCCTAGAAACCTTAGGATGAGAAACTTCACTAATAAAATGAGGGGAAGATAGTTGAGAAGAACGAGACAAGAGAGTCAAAGAAATTTCAATGGACTAATTGAAAGATGAAAATCCAACCCAGAGGCAAGGGAAACTGACAAAACTCAGGAAAAAGGCTGAAATTTTAACCTACGAATTTGGCGCGTCTATCTAGCGGTAATCTGCGCCAAACAGAGGATTGCACGCTTGTGACAAAGGCAACAAGTGCCAATCAACATGACTGTTCAAGAAATAGCAGCACTGAGCCAAACAAATATGGAAAAAAGAAAGAACCACTGAGCCAAGGTCAGACTTGACACTCTGAGGCTAAATGTGATGGATGAAAATAGTGAGATAGGCAAAACAAAGTATAAAAAGAATGAAACGACCAAAGTCGAATAGACAATCAAAATACTAGACGAACAACGAGAGACAATGAACACACTGATCCCTATTATCGTCACCAACTTGTCGTGCAGGTAAATCCATTCTACGGGTAGAGGCGATCCCTCTAGCCCTGGACTGGGTTATCAACAAGGGAAGAAGTTGTACTTTCAGACTCCTAGCTTATAAATGACAACGAGTTAGGATAGATCAATAGTAGCGATCTATTGATCTTTTTCTTCACACGTCGCGGTCCTTTAGTGATAATGTCCATGTACCTACACAAGGATCAAGTTAATGGTGACAGCATATGACAACATACTTTCATTTACAAATATTCGATTGGTCAAGGGGAATCAAACATTTTTCATATGATTGAACACAAAATTCGAACCAAAAAACTAGTCATGTATTAATAAGTAGAGAAAATAAGTTTACAACCTTAATTCCTTGACGTTGTAGCCTCCTTTGATGGGTTCAGTCAAGCACATCTCAAGAATTTTTTAGGGATCAGAATTTGTGAGGCAATGGGCCTAAACTCTCTCTCTCAACAATGGACTCCTCTCTGCCTTATTCTTCACACCATCTATAGTAAGGAATATTCAGCTAGCTGAAAACATGTGAGAAGGATGTATTTATAGGAGAGGAGGAGGTGGTTTTGGATCGCTCATAAGGTGGAAGAGATATCTTATCCCTTTGGGGAGTTGCACAAATGTAGGAAATAATAGACCAAAGGGAAGATTTCGACATTATTCAGTCGAACAAACCATGATGACTCTGCTCATGAAGTAGTTAGGAATGGAAACTTTGCTTCTATTTTAAAAAATATTCCAAAAATAGCTCAGTGTGGGTAAGACACTGAGACAGAGCACCAATGGGCATGGGGTCCAGTGTTAATTTCCCTATTGGCGCAGGGCCATAACTGCCTACCGGCGCCAACCCAGAAACACATGTTTTGCAGAGTTTGATTGAGGGGTGATCAACAAAGGATACATTCTTGACATGCCAAGGGATGTAATGACACTTTTTACAAGGTATGAAAATACACAGAAGTCCCTGAAATGGTCCTCAAATGTGTGGGATGGGGATTGTAGGGACAGTGAAAAAATACTGTGTAACACCAATAAATCGAAGAAAATCCACCAAGGTAAGGGTAGAGGATCTAGTGCTTGCCTACCCCGTCACCTATAGGGAAAGGATGCCCTAATTTTGGCCACTAAGCACCGCCATCCCACTTGAGCGTTCGAGTCTTGGTCTTCTTGGTAGTTCATCTACCAGTACTGAGTATCATCTGGGTTAGGTAGCCCCAACTGATACTGCACGCACTAGGCCTAAGCCTAACGCCCTCTGAAACGAGTCTCTGTCACACTCGAGTTTTCTTTTCTGTGGGCTGATAGGTGGATTTTAATGTTCCATAAATAGTAAACTTCTATGTTTGAAGATGAAGACTAGCCAAGGAAGCTTATTGGATGCCTACACCCTTGGTCCTAGCTTAGACTATAAATTCTTTTGTGGCCCCTATGGGGAGAATTTAGTGAGTGTTGTTATGTTAGTTTTAGGTGTCTTTACTTTTCTTAGGGTGTGGATGTGTGTGAGAAAAAGGTGAACAACCACATAGTTTGAACGTGTGGATATGAGATGATCATTTTCAAAATCCCCTATTTAAACTATGTTTTATTGTTCCTTTCTCAAAAGCAAAAACAAGCACAGATATGGGCCGCTTTCTATTTTCCTAGTTAATCTATATGATCAACTATAGGGAGATGGTGAGTTGTTAATAGAGAGTTTTTTTATGCTTGCCTAGGATCACCTAAGGGTGCAAAGGCAGGAGAGATTACTTGCTCTTCTACCGACAATTTGATCCTTGTCTCGAAATCCTATTACAAAAATTGAACTAAACTAATGACTTTTACACTATAAAAATAAAAGAGAACTAGCTAAGCATGCATGGACTTGGGCCACTTACTTTGGCCAATTAAATAGGTGTTTTGGTACCTAAATTCGCAAAACATAAACTATTTTCGAATGAAAGTTAATTTTCCTCCTACTTAAACTATGTGTTAACTTTGCGAAAATCAACTTGAAATAAAGCGAACACCTAAACTATTAAAAAAAGCTAAAAGTGAGCTTCAAACAATGTTACCGAAGAAATAGGTAACCGCACTGTTACCTACTTTTTTTTGGTAGCATAAAAAGCACCCGATTTTGAAAAGTAGTGATGCAGAATCACCTTTTTTTTTTTTTGACCACATTTTCGACACTCTAATATTTTTATTTATGAAGTATGAATATTTGTTTTAAAATGTTAGTGATTTTCATGCTAATTTTGAAACGTATTGATGCAGCATCAATTTTTTTTTTTAAAGCGGTGATTTTCATGCTAATTTTGAAACGTATTGATGTAGCATCAACCTTTTTTTTTTAGAGTGGTGATTTTTATGTTGGTAATAAAACACAAAACTTAGATAAAATATATATATATATAAAAACAATAAAAAAAACCAATAAAAATGTAAAAAAAACAAAATTAACTTGTAAAAATAAAAAGTTTAAACAAAAATAAATAAATAAATAAAACAAAAATATTCGAAAATTATATCAAAAGAAATGACAAAATTTGAAAAAAAACACACACAATTTAAAGAAAAAAAACAAAAATTAACCAAAAAAATTAAAAAAAAAAAAATCAAAAACATTTTTTTTTCTAAGTTATTAAAAAAAACCATATAATTAAAAAAAAAATTTAAAATAGAAAATTTAAAAAGAATTTAAATTAGAATATTAAAATTTAGATAAAAAAAATAAAATACAAAAAAGAAAAAATTAAATTTAAAAATTTTAATTAAAATAATAATAAGAAGAAGAAAAAAAATACAAATTTAAAAATTAACATAAAAAACAAATTTAAAAAAAAAACAAAATTTAAAATTGAAAAAGAAAATTAAAATAAAAAAAACTATCATTAAAAAACAAAAAAAATGAAAAAAACCACGTGCAAATAATTAAAAAACAAATCTCCATAAATTAACTGTTTTTTTTTTAAATGAAACAATTTATAAATTTTAGAAATGAAAAACTAAATAAACTAAAAGATTAAAAAAATAATAATAATAAATTTAATAAATAAATTTTAAATTTTAAAAAATAATTAATCTAAAATATTAAATTTTAAAACAAAATTTTAAAAATAAAACAAAATAAAATAAAACAATTTAAATTTAAAATAAAAAATTTGAATTAAAAAACAAATAATTTTAAACTTTTTGAATTTAAAAAAAAAAAATCAAATTAAAAAAAATATATTAAAAATTAAAAAAAAATTAAAAAAAATAAAAAGAATTTTTTGATCGTGGTGGCGGAGGCCGGCCACTGGGCGGGAGTCCGATTCCGAGAATCGTCGTCCCGCGGCGAGAGGTCGATTCCGGGAATCGCCCTCCCGCGGCGGGAGGCCAATTCTGAGAATCGCCTTGAGGTCGATTCCGAGAATCACCCTGCCGCGGCGCGGGAGGCCGATTCCGGGAATCGTTCTGTTGTGGCGTGGGAGGCCGATTTCGGGAAATGCCCTCCTGCGGCGGGAGGCCGATTCCGGGAATCGCCCTGAGGCCGATTCCGGGAATCATCCTGTCGCGGCGTGGGAGGCGGATTCCGAGAATTGCCCTGCTGCGACGCGGGAGGCCGATTCCGGGAATCGCCCTCCTGCGGCGGGAAGCTGATTCCAGGAATCGCTCTGCCATGATGCAGGAGGCCGATTCTGGGAATCGCCCTCCCGGGGCGTGGGACGCTGATTCCGGGAATAGCCCTGCCGCGACGCGGGAGGCCGATTCCAGGAATCGCCCTCCCGCGGCGGGAGACCGATTCTGGAAATCGCCCTGAGGCTGATTCTCGGAATCGGTCTCCCTCCCAGCGGCTGGTCTTCGCCACCACATGGGCGGGAGGCTGATTGGCGGCGTCACCACGATCAAAAAATTCTTTTCTTTTTTTAATTTTTTAATTTTTAATATTTTTTTTAATTTATTTTTTTTAATTCAAAAAATTTAAATTTTTTTTTGTTTTAATTTAATTTTTATATTTGAAATTTAATTTGTTTTAATTTTTTTTTGTTTTTTGTTTTTTTTTTTTTTTTTCTAATTTTTTTTTTCTAAATTTTGTTAAAAAAATTTATTAAATTTTGTATTTTTTTTTTATTTAATTGATTTTTTTTTTTCATTTTTTTTTTATTATAAAATTTTATGTTTAGTTTTTTCATTTAATTTTTTAAAATTTAGTAAATTTTGTATTTTCTTTTTTAATTTATTTGAATTTAATACATTTTTTTATTTTTATTTTTTTTTAATTACATAAAAATTTTATATTTTTTTTTATTTCAATTAAAATTTTGTATTTAAAATTATATATATATTTTTTAATTAAACTTAATATTTTTTTTGGAATCTAGGCTTCTGTGATCCATAATATAATTTAGTAGAAATTCTTTCGGTAAAAATCACATGTAAAAGAACGTGGTCGACGCGTTTCGAACCAACCAGTGTGGTTCATCATCAGGACTATGAGAGATCAGATCCAGACATTAAGTATAAATAGATGTAGAAATGGCTCAACTAGCCGTTAGGATAACGGCTAGTTTGACTAAGAAAAAGTAAATATTCCATTATTTATTTATATAATTGATTAATTAATTTCTATTTCTTTATTTATTATTATTATTTTAATAAATTTTTACAACCTTTAATATATTTAAACATCTAATTGACCAATTCAATAATATAATGGTAAATAATTTAACCAATCTTGGTGCATATATGTAAATTTTTTTATTAAATTATATAATAATCAATTATTATTAATAATTAATAAATATATTTAATTCTTATCCATGTAATTTAACAAAGTATCAATCCAATAGTCAAACATGGAGTCAAACCAATTATAGAGAAAAATAAATAAATAAATAAAAATACAAAATAAAATAAAATAAAATATAAATATAAATAAATATAAATAAGTAAATAATAAGTAATAAATAAGAAATAAGAAAAAATAAATAAATAAAAACAAAAATAAAATATAAATACAAATTAATAAATAAAAATAGAAATATTTTATTATTATTATTATTATTATTTTAAATAAATAAATAAAGTATAAAAAATAAATAAATAGAATAAATTAATTAAATAAATAAATATAAATATAAATATAAATAAAAATAAATAAATAAAGTATAAATAAATAAATAAAATTAATTAATTAATTAAATATAAAAATAAATATAAATAAAATAAATAAATAAATAAATACATAAATAAATAAATCAAGAATATAAAGTAGGAATCCAGCACCTGCTGATATTCCAACCATCGTCTCTATTGAGATTAACGGGCCGTTTTTCAATTTCTATAGCCTCTCTCAATTTACGATGATGGAAATGGTCGATTCTAGCAATGACCTTAGCATCTTCTATGCAAATATGATGGTTAGTCTTTTCTGCATGGTCAGCTAAGGCAGACGAGAGAGATCTTCTATGCTTGATATCAGCAGCATGCTCACAGATCCTTTGATTAATAGACCGAATCGTCTCACCAATGTAAGGAGTCCCACAGGAACAGGGAATGATGTAGACACCTTTTCCATCCCTGGGGTCAATCGGATCTTTAACCGATTTTAGAGAACTACGAATTGTATTAAGAGGCTTGAAATAAGAGGATACCTTATACTTTTTAAGGATTTTAGAAATCTTATCAGTGGTACCCTGGATGAATGGAAGGATGACACTGCCATACCATTCACCCGGTTCTTTTTTATTTTTATTCTTAAAAGAAGGACCTTTCTCCGCTTTGAGGCCCTGCGACAAACTATAACCATTATTACAAAAGACATTCAACAAATGGATCTTTTCCCTCTCAAGGTGAGACTCATCAGAGATTCTCAGTGCCCTCGTGGCTAAGGTGCTAAGGACGCCTAATTTCTGAGCAGGGAAATGGTGTGAGCTAGCATGAAGATACTGCTCAGTATGTGTTTTCTTTCGAAAAACTTGATGGGAGAAAGAACCATCATCATTTCTAGAGATAAGGACATCAAGGAAAGGAAGGCTACCATCCACCTCATGTTCCATGGTGAATTTTATGGAACTAGATTGGCTATTCAGATGAAGGAAAAATTGATCTAACTTATCTTTACCATGAGGCCAGATAACACAAGTATCATCAACAAACCTTTTCCAAAACTTTGGCTGGAAAAGAGCTGAGGAAAGAGCCCTAGATTCAAAGTCCTCCATAAACAGATTCGCAACAATCGGGGAAAGCGGAGAACCCATGGCAACACCGCAAGTTTGCTCATAGAATTCACCTTCAAAACTAAAGAACCGGGTGAATGGTATGGCAGTGTCAGCCTTCCGTTCATCCAGGGTACCACTGATAAGATTTCTAAAATCCTTAAAAAGCATAAGGTATCCTCTTATTTCAAGCCTCTTAATACAATTCGTAGTTCTCTAAAATCGGTTAAAGATCCGATTGACCCCAGGGATGGAAAAGGTGTCTACATCATTCCCTGTTCCTGTGGGACTCCTTACATTGGTGAGACGGGTCGGTCTATTAATCAAAGGATCTGTGAGCATGCTGCCGATATCAAGCATAGAAGATCTCGCTCGTCCGCCTTAGCTGAGCATGCAGAAAAGACTAACCATCATATTTGCATAGAAGATGCTAAGGTCATTGCTAGAATCGACCATTTCCATCATCGTAAGTTGAGAGAGGCTATTGAAATTGAAAAACGACCCGTTAATCTCAATAGAGACGACGGTTGGAATATCAGCAGGTGCTGGATTCCTGCTTTATATTCTTGATTTATTTATTTATGTATTTATTTATTTATTTATTTTTATTTTTATTTATTTCTTTAATTAATTAATTATATTTATTTATTTATTTATACTTTATTTTTTTATTTATTTTTATTAAAAAATTTTAACTTATGTATTTATGTTTATATTTATATTTATTTATTTAATTAATTAATTTTATTTATTTATTTTTTATACTTTATTTATTTAAAAAAAAAAAAAAAAAAAAAAAATTCTATTTTTATTAATTTGTATTTTATTTTTGTTTTTATTTATTTATTTATTTATTTATTTCATTTATGATTTATTATTTATTATTTATTTATTTATATTTATTTATATTTATTTATATTTATATTTTATTTTATTTTATTTTGTATTTTTATTTATTTATTTATTTATTTATTGTTCTCTATATTTGGTTTGACTCTTTGTTTGACTATTGAATTGATACGTTGTTAAATTACATGGATAAGAATTAAATGTATTTATTAATTATTAATAATAATTGATTATTATATAAAAAAATTTTGGTTAAATTATTTACCATTATATATTATTTATCAATATTTAATTAATGCTATTATATTAAATGTGTGTGGTTCATTAATAATAATAAATAATTAATTGACTGAACAATAAATAAAAAAGAACAATATTTATTTTCTTATTTGCTGTTAGTTACATTCAGAACAATAGTTGTTAGCTTTTGCATCTATTATATTATCATCTGGATTCATCTTCATAGTCTGAAGGATGAATGCACACCTATTGGTTCAAACGCGTCAATTAATGCTTCTTTTTTACATGTGATTTTTACCGAAAGAATTTCTACTAAATTAAACTTAATATTTTCAAATTAATTTGTTTTTTATTTTATTTTTTATTTAATATATTTTATTTAATTTATTTTTTTTCAATTTTTCAATTTTAATTGAGTTTTGAAGGTTTTTAACTTTTTTATTTTAACAATGTTTTTTTTTCTTTATATTTAAAATTTATTTTTTATTTCAAAATTTATTTGTTTATTCATTTATTTATTAAAATTTAATATTTGTTTTTTTTTTAAATTTAATTTGTTATTTTAATATTAACATTTTTTTAAATTTAATAAAATCTAATATATATGTTTTTAATTTAAGTTCATATATATATATATATATATATATATATATATATATATATATATATATATATATATATATATATATATATATATATATATATATATTATTTTTTATAATTTAAATTTAATTTTTTTTTTAAATCTATTTGTTTTTTTAATATATATTTTTTTAAATTTAATATTTTTATTGTATTTTATTTTTCATTTTTTATTTTTAATTAATTTTTCATTTTTTTACATTTAATTTGAATAATGTTTTTTTTTTTTTAATTTTTATTTTAAAGTTTTAAATTTATTAAAATTTAATATATTTCTTTAAATTTAATTTTTTATTTTAAAATTTAATTTTTTATTTTCTAATTTAATAAACATTTTCTTTTTCTTTTTTAAATTTAATTTCTATATTTTATTTTTTATAATTTCTTTCCTTTTTTTAGCTTGTTTTTTTTTAATTTAATATTTTTATTTTGTTTTTTTTTTTATTTTTTTATTTCTATATATTTTGAAATTTTAATCTTTAAATTTTTTTTATTTTTTATTTTTATTTGTTTTCTTAAATTTTAGGTTTCCTTTTAATGTTTGAATTAAGATTTTTATTTTGTTTTCATTTTTATTTTTTTATTCCTATATATTTTTAAATTTTAAGCTTTAAAATGTTTTTATTTTTTAAATTTATTTTTTTTATTAAATTTTAGGTTTTTTTTAATGTTTGAATTTTAAAAATTAAAAAATGTTAATAGATTTTTGGCTTCTGTGATCCATCAATAAATTATGAAGAATTATTTCGATAATAATCACATTATCATGAACAAAGTCGACGCGTTTCGAACCAACCAGTGTGGTTCATCATCAGGACTAGGTGAGAGATCAAATCAGTCGTTAGGTTTAAATAGATGTAGGAGAGGCAAAAACATCTATTTAAACCTAACGACTGATCTGATCTCTCACCTAGTCCTGATGATGAACCACACTGGTTGGTTCGAAACACGTCGACTTTGTTCATGATAATGTGATTATTACCAAAAGAATTCTTCATAATTTAAAAAATGTTATTTCTATTTTTAAAAATGTCAAAAATATGACACAATTTTTTTTTTGGTTATTCCAGCATCAACTGGCTTTGTTTTGAGGGTGTTTTTTCAATCCTTTTTTCAAGAAACAATTTTGTTTTTAGCATAATTTTATAAAATGTTGAAATTTGACGTTAAAAAAAAACGAAGCGCGTTCTGGAATACACTTTTTTTGTTTTTGGGGTGTTTTTTCATGTTTTTTGAGTCTTTTTGGGTTAGAGTTCCCGTTTTGAGGTCAGGTTACCTATTTCATCGGTAACAGTGTTTTCAACAATTTGTGGGGAACCTCAAACAGTGCTAGCAGATGTATTATGGGCTTCCAATCACTTTTACAAGCAAGAAAAGATGGAAATAGTGGAAAAAATTCCACTTCTGGTTTCCGTGCTGAAAAAGTTGAAAGAGGTGCAAAGGCCATGTGCAAGTCACCTCTGAACGTACACACTGGGGCGCGTCTGTCTATAAGAAAGCTGCACAATTTTCCTACAAAGTAATTTTTGGGAGCTCTTCAGTTTCAGCCTATCACTAGGGATGAACCAAGCAGTGAAGGAGAGAAAGGAGGCAATTCCAACCCAACTCCACAGCAAAGGCGAAGGTCTCTGCAAAATGGCACAACCACATAAACTTGGAAATAAAAGTTAGTGGAGTCGCCAATCCTGTGTTAGTGTGTTTATCGCACGAATGTACCAAATCACACTTGCTTAAGAGGGGTGGTTTTTCCCTCTTAAGTTATTGGTCACAGGCATAGAATAGATGGAGTCAAGCAAGTTAGTGGAACATGCTAAAACATAAACATACTAGATAGAGAAATAGCATGCATATTCAAACATTAAAACTGAACTAAAAATTAAAAAAATAAAACAAAATCTCTAAATAGAGTCAAACAACTTCAATAATCCAATCGGTGGCGCTTACGTCCCCTCTTATTGAGTGCTGGTAGGAAATTAGGATGAAACTTTAACCCACTTTCCAAGGGGCCCATAGAACTATGGAGCTCCAAGTCCCAATGTGAGGATGTCTTTACTTGCGAGTTGCCTTGGTGCAAAATCTCCCTCTCTCTACTATGGTGGACTGGTGTTTTTGTATGGCCATCAACTGAGTCCCCTCTATCTCTGCTCTGTAGGTTTTAACCCTGTACAAAAATTAGCTGCAAATGAATCTTAAAAGTAGAAAATAAACAATAGTGAGAGCATAAAACATAAAACAAATATGCACAGAGATTTTCCCTTGGATCCCAAATCGAGACGACCAGCTTGATTTTTCATTATATTCCTTTTAGTGTTATAACACATATATATACATGTTGAGGCATACATAAACCCGAATCCATTAACCCTGGATTAGAATATAACCGTAGTTCCCTTGATTGGATCTACAAAATACTAGGGGCCGAAAACCATCATGCCCCAAAACCATGTGCAAACCCATGCACAAAAACATGGGCAGGTTTTCCCACCTGAAAATAAGGACCAATTTTTTTTTCCTGGGGCATTGCCTCGGACCCTGACAAGGGGGGCTATCTCCCCCACTATCACCCCCCCCCCCCCCCCGTGTGTGACTAGTTGTGGAAATAATATAACACAAACCCAACATGCTCCAGATCACACACTGCTGGTATTGCTTCGGGAAATTCTGGCCGACATAACAATGTGTTCTCATATTATGAATCTGTTGGTGGCCTTTTATTGGAGAATTCAGATCCTCCTTTCCTCTCTTGCTACATTATGGATGGTGACCCAAGAGTGGATGGTGATTCCATTGTGTTCTCCCTTGAGGTCCTAAGGAGGCTTGGGCGGTAGTGTGGGATCAATGTCTTGGAGTGTGCCTTGTGCTCTCAGAAAGTAACTTCTGCATTCTCAGGACCATGCAGATTTTTGAGGAAAAGCTGTGCAAAGGCGCATTTAACTGGTTCCTTCTATGCGCAATTTTATTATTCCTTTTAGACCTTACAGATTTTTAAATACTTCAGATTCTCTAATGTCTCTTAGCCCTGTAAATCCTTCTGCCTGACATTAAATACTGTCATCTTTTATTGTTTGATTTTCTAGTGATAACATAAGGGATAAATATTAAAAGCCTAAGGGATCAATAAGGTGAAGGGATAAATATTAAAAATATAAGAGATTAGTAAGGCCTACCAATTAATATCTTAAACATAAAGGATTGATAAACTCACATGATTATTAATATTATAATCTCAAGAAAATAATATTAAACCTAAGAGATTAATATTATAAACCTCAAATGAATAAAAACATTTAGATAAATACTATAAATAGTAAAATAAACATGGTTGAGCATCCTTGATTTAAACATTGAGACAATTGTTGTCACAATACAACATTGGACAAAGAATTACCATGGTTGGACATGGTTGATTTTCATATTGAGACAATATTTGTCACAATGTGACATTCGACCATGGAAGACCTTGATCAACTATGACTAACGATGATTAACAAGGGTCACCCATGATTGATTTTCATATTGAGACAATGTTTTTTATCATATGGCATTGGACCATACATTAATATTAAAGTGTACGACTAATATTTAACACCTAAAATAACCAACCCAAAGATTTAGAAAACTCAAGGGATTAATAAACCCTAATAATTAATAATTAAACTAAAGGGATTAATAAAACGAAGGGATTATTAATATTATAAACCAAAAGAACTAATAAACCCAAGGGTTTGATATTAGAAACCAAAGGAATTGGTGAACCCAATAGATATATATTAAGAACCTAAGGGATGAATAAGGGCAAGGGATTAATATTAAAAAATCAAGAGATTAATAAAACCTAAGAATTAATATTTTAAACTCAAAAACCTAAGAAATAAATAAACCATAAGAATCAATATTTTAAAATCAAGAGATTAATAAACCCAAGAGATTATTAATATTATAAACCAAAAGAACTAATAAACCCAAGGTTTTAATATTATAAACGAAAGGAATCGATGAACACAAGCGATAAATATTAGAAACCTAAGGGATCGATAATGCCAAGGGATCAATATTAAAAACACAAGAGATTAATAAACCCTAAGAATAAATATTTTAAACTCAAAAAACCCAAGAAATTAATAAACACTAATAATTAATATTTTAAATTCAAGAGATTAATAAACCCAAGAGATTATTAATATTATAAACCAAAATAAGTAATAAACCTAAGGGTTTAATATTATAAACCAAAGGAATTGGTGAGCCGGAGGGGAAAATATTAATATTATAAACCAAGAAATTAATAAATGCTAAGCACTAATATTTTAACCTCAAGAGATTAACAAACCCTAAGAATTAATATTTTAAAATCAAGATATTAATAAACTGAAGAGGTTATTAATATTATAAACCAAAAGAACTAATAAACCTAAGGGTTTGATATTACAAACCAAAGGAATTTGTGAAACCAAGGGATAAATATTAAAGACCCAAGGGATCAATAAGGCCAAGGGATCAATATTAAAAACCCAAGAGATTAATAGACCCTAAGAATCAATATTTTAAACTCGAAAACCTAAGAAATTAGTAAACCCTAAAAATGAATATTTTTAACTCAAGATAGTTTAAAAACCAAGGGATTATTGATATTATAAACCAAAAGAACTAATAAACCCAAGGTTTTAATATTATAAACCCAAGGAATGGGTGAACCCAAGGGATAAATAGTAAAAATCTAAGGGATCAATAAGGTGAAGGGATCAATATTAAAAAGATAATAGATTAATAAAGCCTACAAAATTCATTTATCAAATAGCCTCTTTCAAAACACAACCAAGCCGATGAAAAAATGAACACCAATTCTATCAATATGATAATGATCACCAAACTTAACTCTTTCCAACAATTCCCTTCTTGTTTCCCTCCCATCCTCCCTCATGTGCACATGACCAATTATTTTACATTCACTTTCATTTCATCTAGCACACAAATGCGCTCATCAATAAATGCAGGATGGAAGCCATGTTTTCATTCGAAATTGTTCCGAAGATATGAAAGAGAACTTATCACTCTAGAAATATTTTTCACTGCTTGATTATAACACCTACATTCACTATTATCCATATCTGCATTTGAAATGAAAAAATGATAAAATCAAAATTAATACGCACACACACACACACACACACACACACACATATATAACATAACACCCTATTTTTTATTATTGTTAAAAAACTTTATCTTAAAAAAATCATGTTATAAAATAACCTAATGCTACATGAACCAAATGATATAAAAAAATTTACAAATATAAACCTCATTAGCAATACATATTGTACACATGAAATCCGTGATAAAATTAAATGAGTGATATGACCCTTATTACAATAGTCAACAAAAATTCACAACTTTGTAAACTTTATGTTTAAAATAGAATATTAATAATTTTAGTAATTCTATATTTTTATTTAAATTAATGTTAATGTATATATTAATTTTAGTTTATCATAAACCCAACTGTAAAAAATTAATGTATTAATACTATAAATTCCATAGATTAATATTATAAACACAAAATATTAATAAACCCAAGGGTTTATTAAACACTAACATTATGAGCCCAATGGAATAAGATTAACCCTAGGATTAGTATTATAAAACAAAGTATTATAAACCCCATGATTAATATTATAAACCGTAATATTAGAAACCAAATGGAATAACATTGAACCCGCGGGTTAGTATTATAAACCAAAATATTATAAAGCCTAGGATTAATATTATAAACTGAATGGATTATCATTATAAATCATTGGGAAAAATATTATAAATCCAAAATTTTAACAAACCCAAGGGTTTATTAAACCCAAGGGAATAATACTAAACCCTAGGGAAAGTATTATAAACCAAGGGTATTTGTAGGTTGAGAGGGATTACTATGGTTGACCTAAGTTTACCATGGGCTACTATGTTTGACCAAGAATAACTATGGTTAAATATGGCTAACTAATGTTTTGTATTGTTGAGGATTGGTGAGAATGAGTAACACTCATTAACTATGTTGGAAATGTTTGACCATGTATGACCATCATTGAGTTTTTTTTACCATGCTTGATTAGAATGATTACAATGGTTGAAAAAGGTTGACCATAGGCTACTATGATGGGCCAAGGTTGACCATAGACTCCTATGGTTGACCAAGGTTGACCATAGCCTACTATGGTTAAACATAAGATACTATGGTTGAATATGGCTAACTAAGGTTTGTATTGTCAAGCATGAGTGACAATGATTAACTATGTTGGAAATTTTTGACCATGTATGGCCATGGTTGAGTTTGTTTTATGTCAAAACATGTTTTCTTATTAACATTGATCATTAAAATTAATAATAAATTATAGTCGGCTAAAGTTGAATATCGTTGACTATCAAACATGGGCAAACACAACGAATCCCATTAGTAAACTAATCTATTTTAAACCATATTAATATTTATATTATTAAACATTTTTAAACATTGAATATGGTGTGGATGGTTTAAGTATGGGTGAACATGATCGAGTAATTTTACCATGGTTGACCATATTTTTCTATGATAGAATATGGCTATCTATATTGATAATGAAAAACTATAGTTGACCATGTCTTACCGTGGCGATCAATGTTGACCATGTTAGACCATATTGATCATTGTTAGAAATGTTGAGCATGGGTTGACCATCGCTTTTAGAGGTTGATTATGGTGGCTATAGTTGACCACGAATGACCATGATTTACCATGGTTGACCTTGGTCTCCCATCGTTGAACATGACTTGCCATGGTATAACATGTTTGGCCATGGTTGTCCATAGTTTTCTATGATAGATTATATGGATCCACATTTGGCAATGGTAGACCACATTCAATCATATTATCAACCGAAGGGACTAACATTATAAATCCTTGGGATTACTATTATAAACCCAAAATATTATTAATCCTAATGGTTTATTAAACCCTAACATTATAAACCTAATGGAATAATATTAAACCTTAGGGTTAGTATTTTAAACCAAAGTATTATGAAGCCTAAGGTTACTATTATAAACCAAAGTATTTTAAACCGTAAGATTAGTATTATAAACACAATGGATTAACATTATAAATCCTTGGGTCTAATATTATAAATACAAAAGGTTAACAAACCCAAGGGTTTATTAAACCCTAACATTATAAACCCAAGGGAATAATATTATACCCTAGGGTTAGTATTATAAACCGTGGGATATGAATATTATAAACCCATGGGATTAATCTTATAAATCCTTGATATTAATATTATAAACCCAAAATATTAATTAACCCCAAGGGTTTATTGATATTAGAAACTCAAGGGATTAATAAACCCAAGGGATTAATAAACCATCAAGATTATTAATATTATAAATCTATGAAATTGATATTATAAACCAAACATATCAATAAACATAAAATATATCAATATTATAAACTCAAATAATTAATCAACTAAAGGGATTAATATTAGAAACCAAACGGATGGAAACAAGCCAAGGGATCCATATTATAAATGCTTGAGATTAATATTATATACTCAAAAGTTTAATACACCCAAGGGTTTATTAAACCCTAACACTATAAACCCACTAGAATATTATTAACCCTTGTATTAGTATTATAGACCAAAGTATTATAAACCCTAGGATTAATATTATAAACCCAAAATATTAATAAATGCCAGGGTTTATTAAACCTTAACATTATAAACCCAATGGAATAATATTAAACCCTAGGGTTAGTATTATAAATAATATCCATGATTAAATATGGTTAAGTAATTGATGCAAGGCCAACCTTGCAATACCTAGGATCTCCAAATACCATGCATATAAACATGCATCTCAACATTACCCAAATTCAAAACCTCAATTGTTGGAAAATTCATACTTTACCATTTGCATGCGGAAGCTATCTTCAGCATATGGTTCAAAACCAGAACCCAACAATCTTCATACAAAAGTTTCCTCATGAATTGAAACTTATCAAAACATAAGATTCAAACATAATTCAATCCAAAACCAAACCTTGAATTGTACATGCGTCTTTCAATATTTCCAATCCAATTAACATTCAAATGCTCTCATAAATCAGACCCAATACTTCTCATTAGTCATTTCCACAATCATTTATATATGGTTTCAATATCAGATTTCCTATAATCAGAAGTCAATGAGACAATGCACCCTTGTTTCAAAATTCAAATTAACGTTATTTTAATCAACCCACCCAAACTAGGTTAACGCCTCACGCATGCTTGTTTTCTATGGCAGTTTCATAACTTGACATTAACATTACAGTTTAACCTCATACAACTACAGCAATACTGCAGTTGAGACTTTTCCAGATTGTAATCTTTCATCGCCTTCAGTTCAAAGACTTTGCCAGGCTTGTTGACTTGTGGTCCTTCTCTGCAATTTCAAATGTTAATTTACTGTCTAATGACTCACAGGCAGAAATCGAATTATTGAAACTTGTCACTTCAGTATAGATTGTTGTAATTCACCCAACAGATTAATGTTAACCAACCATTTGATGTCACTTAGCATTTCTTTACCAATTTCTTAAATGCAAACTGAACTCTTTTGCGCATGTTACCAATGCTTTCAGCATTCCACAATTCTGGATTTGGAATTGTGTTAATAGCAATTGGAATTCAAAACATTAAAACCTCGCTTACCCAGAAATCATTTACGCATTCAATCACTGATTTTTTAGTATCAACATAGCTCCAGAACCATTCACGTGGTTCATTAATCTCACAGATCGATTCTAAACTGCGCTATGGTAAGCCATCAAACGATTCACAATACGCAATCTGCTATTGCATTAATATGCTCTATCATTTCTATGCATACCATTTATCTTATACAAACTATTCCAGTCTGCAATTGAGCCATCACAAATTAAGGTGAACAGTGTTTCATTAACGCTCCAAACTATGCGTTCATCCCAGAATTGTAAAGATCATGTATTCTAATGACAGCGTTTAGAATTTTTAGAGGCGATTAAAAACATTCAAGACAGAACTCTTTGCAAAGATATACAATTCAATAATTTACAAGAATAATGCCCTCTTTCAACCAGTAATTGAGAAATTACTTATACAGGAATTCTTCCTCCTTGAAATCGATCCATTGTGATCGATTTGCTAATTCCATGACTACAATTAAGGCGTAGTCTCACACAATCAATCGACTTTAATTTTCAAATTAATTTCATCCAACAACTTCTTCATAATGTTATTTCGTTCAGATCTATGACCACAATTTCATAGTGTGCCCCTTACTACAAATCGACATAAAAGCACCCAGATTCATCAATTATAATACTGATAATATCGATTCTTTAAACTTATGTGTAGAGCTTGTTTACAAAGCTTATCATATGACTGAATTTAAGAACTCTAACAAGAAATTTCCCAATCAATTAATATATAACTTGAAACAAAACAAAATTACTTACAAACTCTTAATTGGCCAGGTATTCAATATCTATGGCCCTTTACAAAAGCGCGTAGGCTCCCAAATAGAAACCCTCTCACTACTCACACTCTCAATCTATTCCAATGTATTTTTCTCACAAAAACCACTCATATTTATACATAAATAATGCATTTAATTCACTCCAAAAATCCCTCCACCTAATCCTCAACTAAATCTATATTTTAGGTGTGGACTCAACAAAGTCCCATACATATAATACCTACTCTCTAATTTTGCTCCTAATCTATTTCTCTCATATCCTTTTAATTAATAAAAGAATATTTAGAAAATCCTCACTTCTCCTATTTTATTTTAAAATAACAAATTAATTAATAAAATAATAAAAATGTCACACCCCCCTTTTATCACATATTTACAAATGAAAAATGGCCTTGATGCTCCTGCATCAGACTCCCAACGTTAAATTTTAATCATGATCACCTAATCACGTGTTCGAATCTGTGTATGCCTGGATCCCATATCTTGTGCTGCAACTTTCCACTTGTCGCTGCTTCTTTCTGATGTTCTTCTCCAGGTCTCCACACTTTATGCTGCATTTCCCCACTGGTTGTGCTCTCGCAATCTTCTGTTGTCTTTCTTTTGCTACTTCTCCTTTGTTTTACCACTGCTGGCCTCTTCCGGGATACTTTCATCATCATCCGCCTCATCAGTTCAATTTCTCTTTCTAACATATTTTCTCCAGCATCAATAAAACCTGTACTCACAAAACAATTGTTAGAATAAAAAACATAAGGCTTCAGTGCCCCCATAGATGTTACTGCTGTCAATGTTGCCTCAGCTACCACCATAGATGTTGCTAACATTGGTTTTACTCCTGCAGATGCTACCCCACATGTTGCTGCCTCCCAAACTTCCTGTCCCTCTGCAACATTCTTTTGCTCATCTGAAATTTCTTTCTCTGGTTCAAATGTCTCCAGCAAACACTTCAACCATTTCTTCTCAAACATTTCATCCACATGCTGCAAATTAGTTCCAGCATAACCTTCATCTTCCCCTTCGACAATCTTCATTAATTGTTCATCATTATCTTGATTGATTCTGGCAATCAAATCAAGTTCTTCAACCACTATAGCCTCATCCTCTATCACTTTAGCAGCTTCAAAATTTTGTCCACCAGTCTTCTCTTGGCTATACAGACAAGCCAACTCTTTCTTTTTAATCATGGCAACAAGCCTCTGCATATGAGACATGATTGTCTCATCTTCTTCCTGCAACAGTTCTTCTTCTTCCAAGACAATTCCAAGTGATGGACTGTCTTCTATATCACTTGTAAACACAATCAATTTGTCAGATTCAAAATCACAAGATCCAATGGTCTTACTTGTTGATACAGTCACCAGGTTTTCTCTTTGCAGTTCCAAGTCTTCTTTGGGACTCAGAAAATATTCACTGGATTTCTTCTCAGCTTCCTCTGGCAACACTTCAGTATGCTACTCTGAGTTCCTTTCCAACTTCTTTGTCAGCACATTAGTATGCTGATTTGCATTCACCATGAGACTGTCAGCTATTCTCTCCTTCTTACGATCCTCTACTCTATGACTGTCATTCATGAAAACTTTCTTATCTTGCTTCCTCAGCAAATTATCCTCCACATAAGTCCTCTGTCTCTCCAATTCTCTTCTCTGAAGATCTAGTTTCCTATACAATTGTTGTACTATACAACAACCCTCCCTTTTTCTTAATTTTAGAATAAAATTCATTTAGAAATAGGGTCCCTTTTTCCTTTCTTTTAGAAATAAAAGGCTTAGAAATAAAGATTCATTGTTTTGAAAAAGCTCATCTTTGTTTGTTTGCAAACCAAATACAACATTCAAATCTTCCGATCCGATCAAATATAGAAGACCTTATCATAAAAAACAAATCAAGTTTAAAATTCCAATGAATAATAATCGCAATCGGAGATCAGAGAAAACCCTTAGAGGAAATTTGACATACAAACCCAAATTCCAATGAATAATTACCCGGGTTAGTGTTAGAATTTCTTTATCAGCATTCAGTTTAATTAGATAGTTTTATTTCAGTCAATTTAGTCCCATTTCCACTCATCCAAATCAAACTCTCACCAACCCATTTAGTCATAAGAAATCGTCCCGTAACTCAAATGTAGCCACCATTCCAAACGAAAAGGAGTCGTCTCTAAGGTCCCCGACCGGTGGTTTTCCCCAATGTTTGAAGCAGAGATTTTCTAGGCTTCAACATTTTTGGCGCTAGAAGGAGGGCCTGAGCTATGAATGGCAAGTAAATATTTATCTACAGGCCATTCTGAGAGCAAAACACCCTCATTAACTTGTTCAATTTCTTCTGAAATTCAAAATCCTAGAGAAGAAATTGCGAAGAATATCCAGACACCCACTACCAAAATCTTAAAACATTCAGACAGGAAATCTCCTGAGTCTCCTGAAGTTCAAGATTTAATTCATAAATTAAAAGGATTCTCATTATCTCTTGAAGAGTCTGAAATATCCGAAGGTAGTGTAAGCTCAAAATTTATTCCTTCGAAACATCTTACTAGGCTACAAAGTGAAAAACTTGGTATTCCTCTCAGAGAATTTCCTTTACCTAGTAAGGGCAAGACAAAAAGAATTCAATCGGAATCAGAAAGTGATACAAGTTCATCATCTCATACTCAATTACCTGTTTCTGAAATCCCAACTCAACAAAGTACAGTTGTTTCCACATCATTTCTTCAATCATCATCTCTGCAATCATCTTCCTCTCAGTCATCATCAATCTCAACATCATCTATTCCGACAACTTCTATCCAAACACCACCAGTTTCTACTACTCCTCCAATAGTCGTTTCGATAATGGCTAGACCATGGGCTACTCCAGGAGCAGTCAACATGGCTGCACCTTTACATGATTTACCAGATAATCCTGGAAAATGGCTTCCAAAATTTAGTCCAGATCTTAACATTCAAGCTAAAGAACATATCAATAACTTTATGCTGGCTGTAAATTTGAATGGAGTCACACATGAAGATGTTGTAGTCAGACTGTTCCCTTATACTCTTCAAGGGGCGGCAGGATCATGGTACTTTTCATTACCTTCGGGATCCATAACAAGTTGGGCCATTTTTGCAGATCATTTTTTAACCAAATTTGGAGATGACCGATCAATAGCTACTTTACTCAATGACCTCTCAAATTTTAAGATAGAACCCAAAGAACCCATTAAAGATTTCAACGCTAGATTCAACAAACTCTTGAACAAAATCCACACAGATTCACAGCCTAGTGAACAAGTCAGAAGCGAATGGTATATAACTGCCTTACCCTCAAACATAGAAATTTTTGTAGATAGAGCTACAAAACCTACATTAGCTGAGAATATGAAAGAGGCTATTGCAGTAGAAAAACGAATTATTTCTCTAGAAAAGAAAAATGCTATTGAGGAAAGGAAATCAAAGAAAGTCAGCTTCAAAGATGATTCAAAGAAAAAGACCAAAGATCCATATGACATGGAGGGTTTACAGAAAGTTCTTAAAACCATGTCAAATGAAATGGTTGAAATTAAAAAACAAGTAGCTGAAACTTCTACCAAAAAACCATTCCGAAATTTCAGAAGAAACCAAGCTAAATCTAAACCTCCTAATGCAATCTCTAATGAAGAATCAGAAGAAGAAGAAGAAGAAGAGGATACATCTTTAATATCGGATGAGGAAGATAAGAATGAAGAAATCGTTGAATTACATCGAATGTGGGATTTTATCCTCCCTAATTCTGATAGTGAGGTAGAACAAGAAGCTATGCCTGTAAGTACTAGGAGTAAATCTGTAGCAAAGCCTTTACAAATAGCTCCGAGAAAGAAAATCACAACTCCAAGTACCAAAGACAAATCCCCTGCAAAGAAAAATTCTCCATTACCTACTCAAAATCAGCCATCTTCTTCTAATCCTCCCACATCGACAACAAAGACTTTAGTGGTGTCAGATCATATGGAGTACAACATTGTCGAAGACATGAAAAATATCAAAGCCAACATTTCCTTACATGAACTTAGCAAACTAAAACACCAGCAGAAGTTGCTATTGAAAGAATTAAACGCTACACCAATTTCTCCTTTACCAAGCGGTGTAGTTGCAAAAGTAGCTAGAGGAGCTAGTAAACCACCAGATAAGGTAGATGCTACTGATACCGTGCTCATTGGAGAAAAGTCAAATTCTCAAACTCCTCCTTTTCTTCTGACTTACGAAATGTACAATAAGAATCTGCACAATTGTTTGATTGACTCTGGAGCTTCCTCTAATATAATGCCTACTTCTATTTGTGCCAAACTGAATATCGAACCACAGAAATCGGCAGTTCATATTGTTCAATTGGATCGCTCTAAAGTTCAAGTTGTAGGAGAAATCAATTCAGTTACTATCATATTAGCTTCCGATCCTAGAATTGTCCAAAGAATTGATATTTTGATTGTTGATATTCCTGAATTCTATGGATTAATTCTAAGCAGGGACTGGTCTGCGAAACTTAATGGTTATATCTCGACTAATTATTCACATATGTGGCTTCCCTACAAAGGGAAACCAAATCAAATCAAAATTGAACGAGAAAAACATATGACCCACACTGTCACTGAATTTGAACCTAATGAACCTGTGGCATTCAACAACAATATTCTTGGAGGTTATTCTGCTGAATCATTTCTTGGAAACTTCAAAGCACCCCAATCACCTTTTTTTGTAAATACTTTTGTTTCTCAAATAGAAAAATTTTCACAATCCGATTCTTCCAGAATTGTAAATACTTCTGATATAATTGTAGATAATTCAATAGATAAATCTTTATTTTGGTCGTTATATTTTGATGGATCAAAGTCTAGTGATGGAGCTGGAGCAGGATGCATTTTAATCGATCCAGATGGAGAGAAAACCATGCTGTCATGTAGGCTAGAATTTGAGTGTACTAACAATACTGTAGAATATGAAGCCTTGGTTCAAGGACTTTATAAAGCTATAGGGTTAGATGTTAAATACTTGAAAGTCTTTGGTGATTCCGAAATTGTCATAAAAAAAGTTAGGAATACTATTCATTGTCTTTCAGGACATCTTAAATACTATCAAACCCTGGTACAAGATCTCACCACTCATTTTTTAGCATTCAATATTTCTCCTATTCCTAGGAATCAGAATACATCAGCTGACTTGTTAGCTAATGTTGCATCTAAACTCCTACCTGCTGAAGATTGCAGTCCTGATAGGTTTTCTGTAGAATTAATTTTTCGTCCATCTGTCCCAGACAATGTAACAAATTGGAGAGTCTTCTATCATGATCGAGATATTTTAAATTTCATGACTTCAGAGAAATCATATGATGAGCAAATTATTGACGAAGAAGATCATGATTTACAAATTGCTTCAAAAGGAAATGAAAATCCCATTCCAAAATCTGTTGTTAAATTGGAGGACTTATATGATATTAAGGACAGATTCAAGAAAGTCACTAATTCCAAACTTCAAAGTTCCACTTTGAAGTTTGAATTAGTGAATCTTGGTTCTGATTCCAAACCTCAAAACGTTAATTTAGGACTCATTTTAACACCAGAGGAAAGGAATGCCTTCATTAAACTCTTGAACAAATATAAAAACGTTTTCTCTTGGAATTATGATGATTTAAAAACATATGACACTTCGGTTATTCAACACACAATTCCAATGCTTCCTAATATTAAACCTGTTCAACAAAAGCTAAGGAAAGTTCATCCAAATCTCGAATATCAAATCAAATCAGAACTTAATAAACTTTTAAAAGCCAAAATCATTTTTCCTGTCAGGCACTCCAATTGGGTTTCCAATATGGTACCTGTAAGGAAGAAGAATGGTGATATAAGAATCTGTATTGATTTCAGAAATTTAAACAAGGCATGTTTAAAAGACAATTTCCCATTGCCAACCATGGAACAAATACTTCAAAAGGTAGTTGGTTCTGAACTTATGTCCTTTCTTGATGGATTTTTAGGCTATAATCAAGTCTTAGTTCATCCAGATGACAGATTGAAAACAACTTTCAGAACAAAATGGGGAACTTATGCTTATCAAAAAATGCCTTTTGGATTAATAAATGCAGGAGCAACTTTCCAAAGAGCCATGGACATAGCGTTTAAAGGTCTGATCAATAAGTCAGTTGTTGTTTATCTTGATGACATAACAGTATTTTCAAAAAAGAGAACCAATAATCTACATGATCTAAAGAAAATATTTGAAAGATGTAGAAGGTTTGGTATTTCCTTAAATCCAAAGAAATCTTTCTTTTCTTTGGATGAAGGAAAACTCTTAGGATTTGTTGTGTCAAAAGATGGTATATACATTGATCCAGATAGAGTAAAAGAAATCTCTGATATTTCTTTACCTCATAACAAAAAATCCATGCAATCATTTCTCAGACAGATCAATTTTGTAAAAAGATTCATTCCTGATTTTTCTTTAATTGTTTTACCTATGCAAAATATGATCAAGAAGAATTCAGTATTCAAATGGGGGCATAAAGAGAAAAAAGCCTTTGAGGCAATCAAACAAGCGATCATTAATGCACCAGCATTGAGTACCCCAGATTTTTCTAAAGATTTTATTTTGTATACCTTAGCCACTGAGACATCCTATGCAGCTGTTTTAACACAGCTCAATGATCAGAAAATTGAAGCACCAATTTCTTTCTTTAGCTCAAATCTTCAAGGAGCTGAACTGAATTATTCCGATGTTGAAAACAAGCCTTTGCTGTGTTTAAATCAATCAATCATTTCAGACATTTTCTCTTAAAAACTCATACAAAAATCATTGTCCCATTCTCTGCAGTGAGGCAATTATTAATTCAGAGAGAAGTAGGAGAAAAACGAGCTAATTGGGTAACAACTTTGCAAGAATATGATGTTGATATTAAACCAGCTAAGATTGTTAGAGGACAAGGTTTTTGCAGACTATTAGCAGGAGCTCATAACATACCAGAAAATGAAGATTCAAATCAAGATGTTCAAGTAAGTCAGATAAGTGTTACAGATTCTGAATCTCAGTATGCTGATCTCATCTATTACTTGAAAAATGGGTATGCTCCTTCTGATCTCAGCTATAAGAGAAAACGTGCTTTAAGGTTAAAGGCGATTAAATATGAGATCATAGATAATGTGTTATTTAGGAAAAATTATGATTCAATTTTATTAAGATGTCTTGAAAAGACTGAAGCTGAAAAGGTTTTGCAGGAGTTGCATGATGGACCAGCAGGAGGTCATTTTGGAGGTGATACCACAGCTCACAAAATAATTCATGCTGGCTATTACTGGCCTACCCTTTTTAAAGACACACATGACTATGTAAGGAAGTGTAGAATTTGCCAAACTGCAAGTGGAAGACAAAGGAAACCAGCTTTTCCTTTGCAACCAGTGAGTATTGAGCAACCATTTGAACAATGGGGGCTTGACATTATTGGTGAGATAGTACCTCATTCTTCCAAACAGCACAAGTACATCCTTACTGCAACTGATTACTTTACCAAATGGGTAGAGGCAATCCCTTTGAAGGTAGCCAATTCTGATGCAATTATTGATTTCATAGATCAATTCATCATAACCAGGTTTGGTGTACCTCAAGCTCTTGTCTTTGATAATGCATCTTATTTTTCCGGAAATAGTTTAATAGAATTTGCAGTCAAAAGAGGTTTTAAACTGAAATATTTAGCAAATTATTATCCACAAGGTAATGGTTTGGCTGAATCCACTAACAAAAATCTCATCAAAATCATTAAAAGGAATATTGATCAAAATCAAAAGAATTGGCACAAGTCTTTAATCTTTGCATTATGGGCTGATCGTATCACTGAAAAAGCTTCAATAGGAACTTCACCTTTTAATTTAGTTTATGGAAAAGAAGTTGTGATACCATCAAATTTAACTCTTCCATCATTAGCCCTAGTGCAATTTATTGAAGAAAATCCTTCTTCATCTATTCAATTGAGGTATGATCAAATTCTTAAACTAGAATAAGATAGAGATAAAGCTAAAATTGTTCATGAAAAACATCAACAGCTTGTAAAATCTTCTTTTGATGCAAGTTCTACCAGCTCAAAAATTTTGTCAATTGGTGATCTTGTTCTGAAATGGGATAAAGCACATGAAGAAAAAGGTAAGCATACCAAGTTTCAGAAAATGTGGCTTGGACCATTTCATATCGTTGAAAAGATAGGCTCAAATACATTCATACTCCAAGATCTAACAGGTAAGAGAGAATCTCTTCCTGTAAATGGGCTTATCTTGAAGAAATTTTTTTCATAAGGAGGTAACCCCTTCTTAAACTGTACATATTCCTTTCTGCAAAGTTTTTAATTGTTTTTGCAAATAAAGGTTGTTAATGAGTCTCTAATTGACTATTTACTTGTTAGAAAAATTCTTAGGAAGAATATTATAAATATTTATTTTATGTAAATAAGAATTTTTAAAGAAATGATCATAGTCTTTTGATAGTTTTAAATAAGATGTTAAACTTTGAAAGATTATACCAATTATTTGCATGATCTTTTGAAAAAACTTGAGGGAAATGTAAATCATTATAAGTTTATTAAGCAGAGAGAGGTTATCTATAAAAGTAAAGATTATTCAAGTCTTGGTACTCAAAAAACTCTAAAAAATTGTCATCCATTGATTCTTAAGGATAAAACTATTTCACCCCATCCATTTAGGTTGTGATTTTTTAGAATGTAATTCTAAAAAATTATGTAAAATTTTTAAGAGATAAGAGGTCTCATCACGAGCCAGCTTGTTCAGTTTAGTTACAACTAGTGAATGGCATTGTTATTAACTGGCTACCAAACCAGGACAATGGCTCTTAAAAAGAAAAAATAAATAAAAGACAAAAAAACATGAGATAATATGTCTTATGAATTTATCTTTTAAAAAGTCATAATCTTAGTTGGATGGGACAATGAATAGTTAATGGTTAAAAGGTAACCCTGTCAAGACTATGAACGTTTGCGGGCAGCAGAGGAAATACCTATGACAATAGAGTATATTATAAAACCAAACTTGGAGAAATTCACTTACTTCATTATTAATCCCAATCAAAGCTTGAGATAACCCAACAAATTTTTTATTCTCAAAAAACTAGAAAGAAATTGTAAATAATTTTTATCCTTTTTCATAAGTTAGATTTTATTTTTGATTATCCTAGGATAGTTTTCGTTATCTTTAAAAATATTTACTTACTAAAAATATAGTATTCATTTTATTTTTTCAGAGATAACTGGTTCTTTCAGTGAATCGCCTATTGTTGTACTATACAACAACCCTCCCTTTTTCTTAATTTTAGAATAAAATTCATTTAGAAATAGGGTCCCTTTTTCCTTTCTTTTAGAAATAAAAGGCTTATAAATAAATATTCATTGTTTTGAAAAAGCTCATCTTTGTTTGTTTGCAAACCAAATACAACATTCAAATCTTCCGATCCGATCAAATATATTAGACCTTATGATAAAAAACAAATCAAGTTTAAAAGTGCAATGAATAATAATCGCAATCGGAGATCGGAGAAAACCCTTAGAGGAAATTTGACATAAAAACCCAAATCCTCCGATCCGATTAGTTCGATCGCAAAACTTCAATCGCAAAGAGTTTAAGTTATCCATTCACATACTTCCAATACGATGCGATCAGTCGCAATCGCATGATCGTGATACTCTTTAATAAGCTCTTTGCGGTCGATTGAAATTCCCCGATGCGACGCGCGTTATTACAATAAACGCTTTCAAAAGAAAACAAACATTTGTTCGTTTAAATGAGAAAATTTTTATATGGTAGACCCCACCATCGGAAATCGGAAAATTTTTCAATCGGAATCGGCCAATCGAAGAAATCCTTATTATGATATTTATGTGCCATTTGAAAACTTTCGATGCGATTGATAAATGACATTTATTACATTCGAAAAGTTCAGAATAGGTGAATATTATAATATTTTACAAGCGCCAAATCTCCATTTGTACGTAGGTATTTAATAGCAAATCGAATGAATATTGGTTGATGATTTGGTTTTTAATATGTGAGTGTGACCCAAAAAGAACATTTACGCGCTATACGAAACCAATAAATAACAAATCATTTATTCATAAACATTCCGTTCAAGTTGCTTGTTTATCACGATTGAAAGTTTATTGTTTTTCAGAGCCAAGGAACACGAAGCCCTTTCAATCACAGACAAAGGGAAGTAATAGAAAACGCAGAAATGTCGAAGAGAGCGAGAAGAGCCGAGACCGTTGTTCCTGTTAAGTTTTTTGAGACTCCTACAGTTTCAAAAGAAAAGCCCACAAAACTAATATTAGTCACAGATACATCATGCCAAGGGCTAGGAAGAATGACATGGGAAGGAGTCTACAATCTATTGGAGAAACAAAACCCCAAAGTCACAGTGGAAAAGGCATCAGTTCCAGATGAAGATAGCTCAGATTCCGACTCTGAGATTACTGAAAAAACACTTGCAAATTCATTTTTGCATCGAATTGCAGCCAGAGAAAGCATCATGCCTTATTATGATGTAATTCGATGGGTCATCGATAGTGTGAAGATACAGGTCAGAACGTTCGTTTAAGCTTCTGGAGTGTCTTTTGGGTCGTTTAAAGCAGAAGACATTAAGGCAATGTATCACCTTCCGGATCCACAGAAGGTGTATAACAAAGAATTTATCAAAGAGTTCGCTGATAATAATAAAGTCCAATCTGATCCTATCAAAGATTGGAAGAAAAATCCAGAGAAACACAAAAATGAAGCATCCGGTATGTATTCTGTAGATTCCCTCTTACCTCCGTATTGCTATGCCGCTACCATGATGTATAGATTATTTGGCAATGATAATTCAGCTAGGTTTTCTATACAAATGGTCCCATTAATCCTAGCTGCTGTTAATTCCGACATTATGGACTGGGTTGTTATTCTTTCTGATAGAATGTCTAATAGAATACTCGAGTACAGACAAGATAAGACCACTGGAAATTCCACTCCTTTCTTCTTTTGTGCCTATATTCTAGATGCTCTTTGTTTTAATTCTGAGTTTCCATTGTTTGGATGGAAATGGACTCCAAAAGACCCTACCCCAATTCATGTATATCATAAACTTCTTTGGAAAGTTCATTTCCAAGATAATGTATATAGAATATGCCATGGTTTCCTTATCCCTATTTTCCAAACCATTTTCAATCGCTTCCCTCCTAGATTCTCTGATAAAGCTAAAGCCGACTTATCCTCAATCGGAGATTGGTTTGGAGAGGAGAAATTTACATACATCAGGATTTTTGGTATTATTGTGGAACCCCATGTTCTTCCTCTTATTGTTCCAGACAAACTTCTCGCTCAGGAAATTTCCTATCAATTAACAGTTGAAGGAATATCCAGATCTTTAAACAACAGTAAGAAGAGAATGTGGCCTCAATTCCCATTTAATTATGGTCAGTTTACTTTAAATAACTTCAAACATGCTGAAAAGGAAATCGCCAAAATAAAGGGTTGTAAATTTGCAACCATTCCAGGGAGACAGTATGATCCGCGACAGATAGCCTTTAATGTTACTGCTTCGGTTTCAATTGCTCGATTTGAGCATGAACCAGATCAGTTCGATGATTTGTTTGTTTCGTTGAATGATTTTCCTCAAATTTATGATTTAGCCAAATCTAAATTCCAGAAGGAGGAAATGAATATTTTTTTGTTATTTAGAAGTCAAAGATTGTTGAGAGTTCCTCTGGACCAACTAAGAATTCCAGTACAAGGGTCAGAGATAGAAGGTACATCTGGCAAAACGCCAGGAGAAACATCCGCCGGTAAAGTCATTACACAATCGGCTGTTAACCAGCCAACTGTACATACTGCAAAGGTGGCCACTGTTGGAAAACCTGATGCTCAGAAAGGAAATATTGATGGTAAATCCGATCAAAATACTGGTCAGCAGTCCACTACTCAAACAACAGAAAAATGCACAAGTACTGATGCTAATGTGCATAATCAAAAAGGAGGATCGGATAGAAAAACCATTGAGCAGAAAACAGATACAGAGAAAACAGACATGCAATCGGGAGGAAAAGAAACGACTGAGAAGATTATAGACTCTACTGATCTTAATGTTTCTTCTCAGTTATTGAAACAATATGATCAATTCGCTCAGCAATTGGGACTACAAGATAAAGATAAAGAGCAAGTAGATCAGGATGTCGAAATCATTCCTGAACATCCTACAGGGCAGATTGTATTGAAGATCGAGGAGATCCCTCCTTTAGATGTATTTTACAGCCCTAAACATAAGGCTGTTGTTAGAAGACAGAGAAAAAGAAGGAAGATGGATCAGGACATGTTTTCTACTCCACAGGAAGAATTTATGAATATTGTTTACAAGAATACTGAAGTGAATCCTTCTCAGGATCTCACTAAGTTGTCTCAATATGCAGGAGCTTATAGTGTTGCAACAGTTGATAAAGCTGTAGAAGTTTCTCAGATGATGACTCAGAAATATCTCCATATAGCTTCACTTGAAGAGAAAGCTAAGGAAAGTCAGCAAAATATTACTCAATTGCAACAACAACTACAAGATCAAGAACTCAGGTCCAAAGAGTTAGAAAAACAGCTTGTCGAAGAAAAGAAGAAAGTTGATGAGCAGGTCTTAGGCAAACAACAGCAATTGAATGAAGAAATTTCCAAGTTACAAGGTTTGTTACAAAATGAGAAGAATGCGAAGATTGGACAAGAAAAGGAGTTTTAAACAGCTTTAGATAGGTTCAAATATTTCCCTAAGTTAAGTGAATTCAAATCGGAAGCTCTTGAAGCTAATAAATTTCTGTCTCAACAATTGAATGAATTTTGTGCAAAAATGTCACAGGCAGAACCTTTTTGTGATATTACCTCATGCTTGATCCAGAACGTTATTACTCTCAGACAAGAAATTGATGATGCTGATGAAAAGATTTATGAATTTCTTACTTGGCAAGATACAGAAAAAGGAAGAGAAGCTAGTCTTCCTAGGATAGAAGAAAGACATAAAGAAATCTTGTTTACAGAATGGGAACATCAGATAATGAAAGCTGAGAGAGCAATATCAAGAGCTAGGGGTATGATGAGTAATATCACGCAATTTATCAATGACAGCTTGTATTCAATCAATCTTATTTCAGACTGTGTTCCTGGCAGATTGCCTAATGTGAAAGAAATAGAAAACGGGTGGAAAGAAGAAATGGTGAATAAAAGTCAACAAATCAACAAACTTCAAGCAATATCTTGGGAAAATGTGTGGACCTATTTAATAAAGCCAAACAATCAACAAATGGCTATTAAATTCCTTTCAAATGCTGTCGATTGTCTAATTCCAGAATTTTCTGATGCCACTTATGCTGGACAGCTGCATTCTGAGATGAGTCATCCACCAAGACTCCAAGATATGCTGAAGATTTGTAACTTTGCTACATCAAGTGAGAAAGAAAAGCAATGAATCAGTTTCATTTAAGATAGCATTTCTGTTTTTAATTTGATAGATTGTAGCAGTAGTAGTAGGATTTTGTTATGTAATTTCTTATTTAAATCACTCTCATGCATTTAGAGAGGGATCCAGAGTTGTAATATTTTTTGGACTTGGAGCTTACATTTCTGTACTCCATTCCCACTTATATTTTATAAAGGATCACATCTAGTGATTTTGTGCTGAAATTATCTTCGAAGTGTTGCATTTTTGTACCTTTGGATTTGATTTTACATCGGAGTTACTGGATTAGAATATCATATTTCATTTGAAAATCTTCAAGATGAATGAGGTATTTCTATCTGTTCACTGTTGATTTCCTTTGTTATATGATATTCGTTTGAAAATTTGCTACCATTTATATATATGTTTTTCATAACTTTTCCTTTTATATATCATTTCTGAGTATAATCGAAATGTTATCTTTTATAAGCATATATAAATGGTATACAATGATGAATGCAATATGCTAATATAACTCTGTTTAATTTCTTAAACAGAGTTATCTTTATTCGTTTCTGTACATTTCAATTTAAATAATAATACATTTTCATGGTTATTGTTAAATTGGAACAATCTTAAGTTGTATTCATATATAATTACCCGGGTTAGTGTTAGAATTTCTTTATCAGCATTCAGTTTAATTAGATAGTTTTATTTCAGTCAATTTAGTCCCATTTCCACTCATCCAAATCAAACTCTCACCAACCCATTTAGTCATAAGGAAAATGGTCCTTTAAATCCAGTCGGAGCCACCATTCCAAACGGAAAAGGAGTTGTCCTAAGGTCCCGACCGGGTGGTTTTCCCCAATGTTTGAAGCAGAGATTTTCTAGGCTTCAAGGACAATTCAACAATTTCATTAGGAGTAGAACTTGGAAACTTCACACAATTTTCCATACCTTCACCAGCTCTTGACCAATCATCAACTAGTCTTTCTCTCTCTACACCAATATTCTGATTAGACTCCTCTGTCTTCATTTCCTCCTGAGATCTTGATATCTCAGCATCGATCTGAACAGTCTTCAGATTCAACTCTTCTTGAACAAAATCTAAAGCTTGCTCATCTCCCTGTACTGTACCTACAAACATACACAACTCATTATTTTTAAAGCTAGAAGACTTTTCAGTCTTGACTGCTTCCTTCAGCACTTCCCCTTGATCAGATCTGCATGTGGAATCTTCAAATTCCATCTCTAGCTCAAGAACTCTAAGTCCTTTCTTCAATAAGGCAATCACACTTTGCCTCAACTTCACCTGCAATGGTTGCCAAATCACTCTCTTTCCCTTCAGTGGAAAGATCCATCGTCCATTCTGATTTTCCTGCTCTTTCATCCATTCTTCTAATACCTGCAATTGTACTTTCATTTATGCAATTTCTCTTTCTCTGACTTCATCAGTCATCTCACCTCTATGGAATTCCTCTGAACCTCTTCTCTGATCCTCCATGATCATCTTCTCCATGAGTTGCACTAGCCTCTGCAACAGCAATCTCTCCTGCTGCCCCTTACCTCACCAAGCTCTCCTCACTCAGTCTTTTGGTAAGTACTGGTTCACTTCCTCTGGAACCTCTTGAGCACTCCTCTGCTCTCTCTAGGCTATCTCTTCAACTCACGTCCTCTTCAGGACATTGCAATTGTCCTCCTTATCCATCCTTTAGCTGAATGTCAGGTTCACTGCCATCATCTTGTCTACAACCATAAACTTTAATCACAAATTTCAAATAAAAAAATCATCTCACCTTTAAGATCCTGCATGATCTTGTCCTCCATTTATTTATGCGATCCTGTTCATTGCAATTGTGTAGCTTGCATATAAGATTTTTAGTCTTCATCACACATTCAAAAATACACTTCAGTTCTAAAAAAAACTTTCTTGCATTCATTCAGAAAAACAAATATCTTCCATATCCAGAGAGCCTTCCTGCTCTGATACCAAAATGATGCAAGGCCAACCCTGCAATACCCAAGATCTCCAAATACCATGCATATAAACATGCATCTCAACATTACCCAAATTCAAAACCTCAATTGTTGGCAAATTCATACTTTACCATTTGCATGCGGAAGCTATCTTCAGCATATGGTTCAAAACTAGAACCCAACAATCTTCATACAAAAGTTTCCTCATGAATTGAAACTTATCAAAACATAAGATTCAAACATAATTCAATCCAAAACCAAACCTTGAATTTTACATGCGCCTTTCAATATTTCCAATCCAATTAACATTCAAATGCTCTCATAAATCAAACCCAATACTTCTCATTAGTCATTTCCACAATCATTTATATATGGGTTTCAATATCAGATTTCCTATAATCAGAAGTCAATGAGACAATGCACCCTTGTTTCAAAATTCAAATTAACGTTATTTTAATCAACCCAACCAAACTGGGTTAACGCCTCACGCATGCTTGTTTGCTATGGCAGTTTCATAACTTGACATTAACATTACAGTTTAACCTCATACAACTACAGCAATATTGCAGTTGAGACTTTTCCAGATTGTAATCTTTCAGTACCTTCAGTTCAAAGACTTTGCCAGGCTCGTTGACTTGTGGTCCTTCTCTACAATTTCAAATGTTAATTTACTGTCTAATGACTCACAGGCAGAAATAGAATTATTGAAACTTGTCACTTCAGTATAGATTGTTGTAATTCACCCAAAAGATTAATGTTAACCAACCATTTGATGTCACTTAGTGTTTCCTTACCAATTTCTTAAATGCAAAATGAACTCTTTTGCGCATGTTACCAATGCTTTTAGCATTCCATGATTCTGGATTTGGATTTGTGTTAATAGCAATTGGAATTCAAAACATTAAAACATCGCTTACCCAGAAATCATTTATGCATTCAATCATTGATTGTTCAGTATCAACATAGCTCCAGGACCATTCACGTGGTTCATTAATCTCACAGATCGATTCTAAACTGCGCTATGGTAAGCCATCAAACGATTCATAATACGCAATCTGCTATTGCATTAATATGCTCTATCGTTTCTATGCATACCATTTATCTTATACAAACTATTTCAGTCTGCAATTGAGCCATCACAAATTAAGGTGAAAAACATTTCATTAACGCTCCAAACTATGCGTTCATCCCAGAATTGTGAAGATCATGTATTCTAATGACAGCGTTCAGAATTTTCAGAGGCGATTAAAAACATTCAAGACAGAACTCTTTGCAAAGATATACAATTCAATAATTTAAAAGAATAGTGCCCTCTTTCAACCAGTAATTGAAAAATTACTTATACAGGAATTCTTCCTCCTTGAAATCGATCCATTGTGATCGATTTGCCAATTCCACGACTACAATTAAGGTGCAGTCTCACACAATCAATTGACTTTAATTTTCAAATTAATTTCATCCAACAGCTTCTTCATAACGTTATTTCGTTCAGATCTATGAACACAATTTCATAGTGCGCCCCTTACTACAAATCGACATAAAAGCACCCAGATTCATCAATTATAATACTGATAATATCAATTCTTTAAACTTATGTGCAGAGCTTGTTTACAAAGCTTATCATATGACTGAATTTAAGAACTGTAACAAGAAATTTCCCAATCAATTAATATATAACTTGAAACAAAACAAAATTACTTACAAACTCTTAATTGGCCAGGTATTCAATATCTATGGCCCTTTACAAAAGCGCGTAGGCTCCCAAATAGAAACCCTCTCACTACTCACACTCTCAATATATTCCAATGTATTTTCCTCACAAAAACCACTCATATTTATACATAAATAATGCATTTAATTCACTCCAAAAATCCCTCCACCTAATCCTCAACTAAATCTATATTTTAGGTGTGGACTCAACAAAGTCCCATACGTAGAATACCTACTCTCTAATTTTTCTCCTAATCTATTTCTCTCATATCCTTTTAATTAATAAAATAATATTTACAAAATCCTCACTTCTCCTATTTTATTTAAAAATAACAAATTAATTAATAAAATAATAAAAATGTCACACCCCCCTTTTATCACATATTTACAAATTTTCAATGTATTTTTAATTTCACTCTTTAATATAAAATGTTTAACATAAATAAAACCTCCCACAATTGTTTTAACTCATAACACATACCTTAGATTAAGGGGCACATAGCCACGTTTCAATATATTTTTAATTTCAATGTTTAATATAAATAAAACCTCCCTAAAATTTAAATTTAAATTAGAGCGTTACAGCTCTGGCCGCCACAAAAGTAACACATACTTTAGGTTATGGGACATGTTTTAGTTAACAACAACCAAATTTCAATGTATTTTTATTTTTAACTTGATATTTATCTTTATTTTTCTCTAATCTTGATACATGGTTATAAATAAGTCATAATAAAATTTTAATCATGATTTGGTAAAAAATAATTTTAATCAAGGTTTAAACATATGATTTAGATAAGAAAGGAAGTTATGAGTTTGATTTTCATTCATTGATATAGTGGCAACGACGAGAATATACTAGCATCTTTCAATTTACACCATTAGATCAAAAAAATTAATTAGAAAAATCATTAAAGTAGCGAATTTCAATAGGGGGGACGCCTATCGACGTAATTAATCTTCTCAGGGTTAAGAGCTGAGAAAGATTGAATTGGTTTCTTAATATGTTTTCATACCTAGAGTTTTAATATAAATAATTTATCTACCTAATTCGGTACTAATATTCAAAATTTCAATGTCGAGACGTTGTGTACATAATTGAGTACTAGGTTGTGTACTAGATTGAGGTATTAAAAAACATGTAATTTTCGCTTTAGGATTCTTAAATTCATAATAAGAACCTACAATATATTATTATGATATTTAATTGATGCATTTATTGTAGTTTATTTCTTTGTTTTCTTTATTGGCTGCACACACTTTCTAGTATAGTTGTCAGAATTAATTTTCCTGCAATTTTATTTTCTATAGCATGTTTAATGAGTTTTTGTATGCATCTCTATAGATTTAGAACCATTGAAGTCTCAATACCTAATGAGCTACATAAATAAAATCACATGAACATTGTTTGTCGGTAATGAAATATTGTGGTTTGAAACCTCATAAGCATTAGAGTCCCATAATCCAATGACAATTTATAATCCTTATTGATTGGCTCTTTCAAGTGTTAGTTGTTAGCATAGGTTAGAATAATCTGTAATCCTGCATTTTGTGTTCTTTCATCTCTAATTTTTACGATCCTCGATTCGATAATTAAATGTTGGAATTAGAATACATTTAATTCCACCAAAAATTTTAGCGTTGTTGTCGGGGAGGTTCTAAAGGATGGTTTATTTCATAGGTTTTCTGCATGATCTTAGTTGCATGGCAACTAGAGGTTATAGAAAGACAGTAGTACGTGAGTGAAGAGCCACACATCCTCTTTGGTTTGGTTTTCTCCAAAATATGGTTGTCTCTAACTGATTTTCTAGTTTCTTTTTCATATGCATAGAATTAAAGTTATGATCCAAAACCTCATATTTTTTTTATTTTATTTTTTTGAACTATGTTTTCCTTTACATTAATTCATGAAAATAATAGAATCCTAACTTGTATAAGCATATAACTTGGTCACAATAGAGTGTTAGTAGCATGGTGGTGCTTTGAGTACATGATTGGTTTGTTTCACTTTTTTTTAAGTGTGTTTCCTTTTCATTTCTTTAGGATTTTTTAAATTTTTTGTACTTTAAGAACTCCATACACTAATCCACGTGCAGGACAGGGATTAACAACTGACAAAAAAACATTCAAGGATTATCAATATTTTAGAAGAACTCTCTCAAATTATTCTAGCAGTGATTGAGGTCTCTTCTTCTCAAGCAGAAAAAATATGACAGTAGCCAAGAAATTATATGCCTTCCGAGAAGCGATTAAAGAACAACATATCCATGAATCACATCCACATGAAGATATTTACTCTCACAAACTTATTGACGAAACTAAAGAATCATGGATTGCATTTGATGGAAAGAAAGCATTGGAACTTGAAATTGAAGAACTTTTGACATGTCTATCTACACATGCTCTAATAACACAAGAGGATAGGCATCTCATAATAGAATATCTACATGACATGGTAAAGGAGGATATTATAAATGAGCCAAACAAAGAGATAAACCAAGAACATTTTTATTTTGTTGAAAGTTGGTTTCTAGCAAGTATAAGACCATATCGCTCCTTTATTCTTCCTTAATTCTTCACATCATCATTAAAACAACTTGTACTTCATAAGCAGGTATGCATTGAGAATTATATTCTAAACTTGAGTATGCATGCATTTTTACACTTATCACGCACATGGTTACATTGGAAATACTCCTATAGTTGAGGAGAGGAATCTATTTTTCTCAAGTAGAGTAGAATAATAAATAAATAAATAAATTATGTTGCATATAATAGTGAGTTTAGTTCAAAAAAATATAATGCAACATCTTTCTCATTTGTTTTGTATAAGTAGGGATGATAACGGATAAAAAATAATTGGTCGAAAATGGGAGATATATGTTCCTATTAAATATTTTGTTGGGGTGTCTTTTAGTTGCATATTCCAGATACAACATGGTTCAAATATTACTTTTCTTTCCCACTTATTATTTATTTTTAGTTCTATTTGTTTCTAGTTTTTTTTTTAAATAAAGTAATTTATGACTATTTTTTTTTAATCTTATGTGAAGTTGGAAATAATTGCATTGCAATATCGCCTAGTATTGTATACCAACTATTTGGTACCATATTTCATCTAAAAAGTATCCATAATTCTGGTATCAATTTTCTATTTTGAAAGAAAAATAAGGATTCAAGTGTTGTTTTTTTGGGATATTTAAATACAGGAAGAATATTTTCAAAAGTGGAAAATCCAATTTCATCAACAAAATGGAACACTTAGGGGAGTATTTGATAATATATTTCCTTCTTCCTTAAGTTATTAAAAATGATGCATTCATTATTTTTAATTACTTATATTTTTTTAGAATTATATTTCACAATATGATTGAATAAGCAATCCTTTTCATAAAAGTTGAATTAACTGATAATTTCAAATTATTCATAGCTTATATACCATTTCCTTTTTGTTGGAATTTCATTTCTCTTGTTCTTATAGATTTCTGATTATCAATACAAAATAGTTTCTTAAAATATAGTTAGAAAAACATACTAAGGGTATCATAACAAAGTTTCGAGGTCCATACAATGATACAAATGAAAAAAAAAATTGAATACTATAACCATAACACCAAAGCAATATTTGTGACCATATTTATTAAGACTTTGCAGAGAGTTGATGAAGTCTCTATCCATCATGCAACACTAATTTAAAAGTTAAATCATACATAAAAAATATGATTAGTAGGACTTTAGGTGTCTTTTGGTGATTCTTTGGTAGCCTCATCCATCTCACATTAAGAATGGATCATTCATGCTGTGTCATCTCAGTACCTATAAGTACCTTATGTGCCCAAGAGATTATGCTGGTAATAAAATTTACTCTGAAAGATATCATCCTATGCCTTTAAGGGGATCGATGAAGCTACTCCCCCATATACAAATTGAAAAAGAAATGTCCATAATATAAAACTAAAATGGTAGGAAACATGGGACTAGAGGCTTCAGTGTAAAATAAGTTTAAGAGGTTAACTCATTAAGGCTATGGACGTCTTCTGGGAGCAAGTACTAACCTGTGATACCACTATGAAAAACAATCGAGGCTATGGATGCTCACGGGCAATGGGGCATTCTTCCTAAACAAGTGTCAACCAAACTAGGATTTTTTCTACATGCATAATGGTTACTCTATAGTGTTACAATCAAAATAAAGAACGTGTGGATGAAGTCAAGGGAAAAACAACTCCATAAATTTTCTACTAAATAATGGCCTTGAGTTAACCTTTAGTCATCTATCATTGTTTTTTCATATTATGCCTAAGATTTAATTATCTTAGAATTCGTACATATGATCACTAAGAATTAATAAAAGTCAACTGCAAATCTGATATGTAATCTTCAGATGAATATAAGACTTTGGTATTTTGTTAGTAATAACTAATATTTCATTGTTTCATCATTTGTTGTGATCATTAAAAATGTCTCCTACCTAGAAATAAGGAGATCCCTTTTAGTTTATAAAATGTTTATTTTTCTTGAGCATAGAATTGTTAAAGGTTGATGAAATCATAAGTAGTGAGTGATTTGGAATTTATTTTATGCTTGGTGTTAGTTTAGAATCATTTTTAATAAATTTGAGATGACTTATTTTTGTTTAGTTTTCATCTCATTAATTCCATTTTTTTATTTTTCAGGTTACTTTGTATTAGAACCATCTCAAGTACCTTTCTCACTTCTTCTGTACCTCATCTTGTTTACATGAGGACATGAAAAACCTCGAGCATGGGGGAGTGGTTGTTGGGATCTTTTCAGCATCTCTAGTTCATTCACTTCAACTTCCTTCACTAGATCAGATCGACATCCATCAAATCCAACTCTTCTAGATCATTCTAGACTCTCAACCTTATTATGGGTCATCTTCATCCTCATACAAATTACATTGTAGCCTATGGTAAATATCAAAATTCAAAAGTTATACTTGAGGTAAAACATTTTAAGACTCTTTAACTCATTTAAATTTAAGGAATATTGATTATTAACCACTTCCTAGTCCATAAATCTCTACTTGTCTTGAACCACCATTAAGCCCCCCATTTCCAAATACATCCACGCATATTCTACAAATACCATAAGAATGAAAATAAAAGTATCAGTGTACATGAATGAAAAGAAATATCTATATTTTCTTCTCCTTGTACATCATAAAAAATTCACAAAATAATCATTTCAATGATCTCAATAAAAGGAGGAAGTCATTATTGCTTATCTCGGAAAAGGATCACAAAGTGAATAACAGTCCTCATCATTACCCTATATTATCCACCATCCCTTCCTAGTAAACATTTTGTTTTTCCTCACTTTTTCTACCTGGTTGTGAAACATATCAAGGCTATGATGGTACAATAATTCAACTTTAATCACCTGTACCAAGAAACAGTCTCATAGGCAAGGATTTTGTTTGCATGAGGGTATGAAAAATATTAGGCATGGGGGGAATGTTGGGCTTCGAATATGTCATATCATTCAATATATAAAGTCTCTATTCATGAGCCATATTCATGCATTTATGATACTTTGTGTACCCAGTATGCCATCAACTTCCACTAAATGAACCTCTTCTAACATGTGGTTAATTATGAGAGATTTTTTATTGTTTTAATGATTAAACATGTCTTTAATATGGTTTTCTCAATGATGCATTACTAATGTGGTTATGTGGCTAAGGAGCATGTTTAAATATGAATATTTTTATGTTTGTATTAGTTCTGGTAGTTTGGTACCAGTTCGGTCTAGTTCAGTAGTTCGGTACTTAGTTCGGTAGCACTTCAGTCCATTTAAATTGTTCGGTACTTAGTTCAGTACCAGTTTGTTCTATTCAAGTAGTTTGGTACGTAATTATGGACCTGCACACTAATAGCTATAGGAAGTTATGTCTAAGATTTGTAGTTACCTTTAAACTTGGAATAAATTCAACTGATTCCAAGTGGCATAATCTCCATCTCCAATGCATGATTTGAATGATTCATTAATAACAAAAATATTTAAAAGAACACCTTTATTTTAATCATAGTACGAGGTGTTATATTTTTATGGAAGTTGATATGATCCTTTGGACCATTGCTTCCTCTCCATTTTAATATAAAATATATAGGTTTGCATGGTAGAAAAAGGAGAGGATGGAGGGAGGAATTTTATTATTATTTTCATTTGGTTTTCGTAATGGATTTGACCTTTTTTCAATAATGGAGATATAATTGTTAAAATTCTAAGCAACATCTGATGTGAATTAGTTATTTGGAATGTTTGCAATTCGGGAAGGGCCCCTCAAAATAGGTAACACCCTTTTTTTTATTTGTAGAGTAGGCTAGTATTTAGTTTTAGCTTTTTTAATTGCAGATTTTATTTGATGGTATTTTTGGTTTTTTTTTTTTTTTTCAGTAGATTTGTATTTCACATATTCTTTGATCTATTTTTCTACCTTTGGATCTGTTAAGTAAAAGGAATTATAATTAAATTAGAATTAATCTTCTCAATATTAAGAGTTAAAAAAAATGAAGTGGTTTCTTAATATGTTTTCATACATGAGATTTTTTATCTACAAAATTTTTGTAATTAATTCGGTACTAATATTTAGAATTTCAATTTGTAGACATTCTCTACTTAATTCGATACTAAGTTTTGTACTATATAAGGGTATTAAAAAATATCTAATTTGTAGTTTAGGATTATTTACCTGAATGGACCTTTGCAACTACTTGGTAAAATATTCCTACAGTGAATAAGAACCTACAATATAACATAAAGACTCTAAGCTTGCTTATCATTTATTTTTTATATTTTATTAATGAATTTCTTGTAGTTTATTGCCTTGTCTTCTTCACTTTCCCAAACACACTTTTGGTTATAGTTGTCGAAATTTATTTTTTTGCAATTCAATTTTCTACAACATGTTTAATGAGTTTTTGTATGCATAAGAATAGGATTAGAACCACTAAAGTCTCAAGACCTAATAAGCTACATAAATAAAACCACATGAACATTGTTCAGTAGTAATCAAAGATTGTGGTTCGAAAAATGATAAGCATTAGAGTCCCACAATCTAGTGATAAGTTATAATCCTTAATGCTTGGTTCTTTTTAGCATTAGTTGTTAGCATAAGTTAGTATAGGATCTAATATGACATTTCCTATGCTTGCATCTCTAAGCTTTTCTATCTGATATTTGATAATTAAATCTTGGTATTAGAATATATATATTCCACCAATGGATATGAATTCTTCTCAGAATTAAACCAAAATAAAAAATAATAAAATCACATAAAACAATGTCTGAATAAGGAAGATATGTCTCATTGAAAAATCAACTTATTTTCTTATTTATTTTCCAATTTTAGGGTTTTCCTGGAATTTTCTTTTCTTGACTTTTAAGGATTTTTTATTCAACAATTTCTTTTCTATTTTGGATCTATATTCCACTATTTGTTACAATTTATAGCTATATTAGATGTAATTTATAAATGTTTTTTTTAATGGATATGTTTCATTTTCTTACCTTTTTTTAAATTAGATCTACCTCTTTGTCCTATTTTAGAGTTTCTGTTGAGCTCGTTTTGCTTGATTTTGGAGAACTTATATTCAACATATTACTGTCACTTGTTGGATCTATATTATTACTATTTGTTACATTTCAAATACACTTCATATCTAGTCTACAACTCTTTTTTTGAATTGGGTATATATGCTTTCCAATTGTAGTGCTTTCCTTCAAGATTATTTTGGTTTGTTTGGAGGGGATTATGCTTAGGATCTCTAATTTAGATTTTTATTCTTTTCTTTTTTTTGTAAGTAAGTAGTATCATTATATTATGATATGAACAGAGGTTACAGCTTTGGATAGCGAAGACTTACGACTTTGAATACAGATGGCCTGCTTCCCTTCGATCTATCAAAGGACAAAGTTTTTACATAGCTGAGCAGTAGCTTGAACTTTGACCATCTCAGTCCTTAAAGAAAAACTACAGGGCTGCCACGCAGGGACACCCTTTGATTGCAAAACTAGACCAAAATATTGTTGTAGGCCATAGAGGCCTTTTACAAGCCGAGAATTGACTGTAAAAAGACTGTGAAGAAACATAGGACACAAAACAAAGATTAACCAGTTGACAGAAAAGCATAGCGAAAGCTAAGCCATTAGATATTTGGAGTAGAAGCACCCGAGTGACCCCCTTCGATCGAAGTTATGCCTTCACCGCCTGTGGTTGGAGCCCGTGGCTTGAACCGTCTGATCACGGTGGCCTGCTCATCGTCCGAAGGAAGCTCGATGGAGACATGGTGAACGTGGCAGAGATAGATTTCAAAACGGCGGACGAACTTTTCCATGGCGGTGCCTTGCTGTTTTAATTCCGCGGTTAGCGAATTAAAAGCAATCTCCAGTTTGTCGAGGCGGGCAGTGTTCTGAGCCGACGCCATGGACGTCGCCGCAAAAGTTTCTTTTACTACTGCCCCTTGCATGGCTATGGCCTTGGCTAACATTGTTTTCACTTGCCACGCGACGACTTGTGTTTGCAGAAATTGGGTCTGCCGTGTGGATGGAGTTCCGGGGTCCACGAGCCAATCCACCTCTTCACTGATGTTGGTGTCGTCCGTGTGTGTTTGAGCCAATTCTACTTCTTCCTCCAGTACCTCTATAGTCTGCTTGCCACGTTTGGAGACCGAAGCTTCATAACAGTCCATGGCCCTTTTGAGGGCTTGTGAGGCTTTGATGCTTCTTGGATTCATTTCCGCCATGGCTCTCGAGACTGTTCCTGCACCTATTCCTTTGTGTAAACTGGAAGCTAGATTAGAAGAGGAGCATGCAGATTGAAAATCCAACGCAGGAATGATACTGGAGGGTTGCGGGGAAGAGCTAATAAAGAGAGTGGAGAGGGGTTGAAGCGTGCTTCGGGGAAGCCATTTAAAGCCATAATTGAGGGCAAGTTGCCACAACGTACTGCCGCTAAGTCTGGGTGAGTGATCGGAGATGTTCGTTCTGCCATGTGATCCTTCACACGCTGTCATCCAGCGCTTAAGGCGCTCGGTGGAGTTGTTTCCTTTGCCATAACTCCTACTCATTAAGGATGGCTGATTCCGATGGCTTTTCGTTAATTTCTCCTGTGTGTGCCGCTCGACCGGCACAATCACCATACCGTTAGGCCTGATTTCCTGATGACGACTGTCCTACCGTCCGTCCTACAGAATCACCTGCATTCAGGTCCTTTCTTGATATTGCGCTGCATTGATCCCGAAGCTTATCATCCCTGAGCTCATGCCAACACGTGTCCCAGGAAAGAGTCGGATTGTCAACCGCGTAGTTAGCAATGTGGTCCGCGAGCGAGTTTGCTTGCCTTCACACGAATTGCAAGATTATTCCGCTGAGAGAGGGCAAATGTTGTTCTATCCTTTCCGTGACCGCGGCTAACCTCCAATGCTTGGTTGCTTTGGCGGGTTGCGTTCCATGTTGGATTTTTTTAGCTGTGGTTATGGCCACCTGAGAGTCGCCTTCCACGATAGCTTTTCTTTTGCCCAGCTGAACTAAGAGTCGGAGACCCTGTTCTAGAGCTGTGAATTCGGCATAGTTGTTTGTGGTTTCTCCCATATTTTTGCTTAGGATATGAATGATGCTTCCATTTTCATCCCGTAGAACCCCACCTGCCCCAGCTGGGCCAGGGTTGCCCTTTGCTGCACCGTCGAAGTTCAACTTGCAGAAACCATGGGGCGGACGCTGCCAGATGATAGGAGGAGGAATTGGTCGGAGAGCCGTTTTCGTCAGGAGATGTTCTGCTGAATCAATGAGCCCGAAGATGCCCAGAATTCTTCTGTCATTGGGAGAGATGGTTTCAATCTGTTCTTCTGTACACCAGGTACAAGTTGTTTCCGTGAGCCCTTGCATGATGACTATTTTTAAATCATCAAGTTGTCGAATGCTTCGCTTTTGGAAAATTCGGTTATTTCTTTCCTTCCAAACATTCCATATAAGAAAACCGGGACTGTTCTTCCACAATGAATTTACCATAACGTTGTTGGAGTATTGTGTTCGCCAATTGGTTATGGTTTCTTGAATTGAATTGTGTTGTCTGTCAGATTGCCGGAAGATTTCTTGAAGCCATTCCCAGAGCTTGTTGGTCCAGTCACAGCTGTTGAAGAGATGGTTGGTAGTTTCCTCCTGCTGCTCATATAATGGGCAGCGGGAAGGTCCTATGAAACCTCTTTTGGTTAGATTTTCCCAAGTTAGGACTTTCTTGTTTTGCACGAGCCACAGGAACAGTTTAATTTTGGGCCATAGAATCCCAGCCCAGACATTTTCATACCAAGCTACTTTGTCCTGCTCCTCCCTGTTATCCAAGTAATGCCTAGCTTCTTTCAGGTTGAAGGAGCCGCCAGCCAGCATGCCCCAGCGGATTTTTTCTAGACCGTGCATTTCTCTGAGAATTCTTTTGCTAAGAGTGTCATTGAGGGTGTTGTTTAGATTCTGCAGTTGTTCCTCCGGGGGAGGAGGATTCAGCGGCCAGCTCCTCCATTGCTGCGGTTCACTGCTTTGCGCCCAGTAGTGATGGACTTTTGTTTTTCCATTTTCCTGATACCATTGCTGCAAAGGATGAAAATTAGGGCTTTCTAGTATCAGGAGTTGTTGCCAAGCATCTTCCCAGAAGAGAGCTGAGTGCCCATATCTTATCTCCCAAAAGCAATGATTCTGAATTATATAGCGATTGGCTCGGGCTAAGTTCCAAATGGGGGAGCCCGTCGGGACCTCGGTGATTCTGATAAGCTCTTCGTGCTGCCAATGAGATGCGTATTTGGCTTTCCACAATTTTGCCCACGGAGTATGGGGCTCAGTTAACCATCTCCACCATAGCTTGGCTCCATTGGCCTTATTGATAGTGCCAGGATCCTGCAGACCAATCCCTCCGAAGGTTTTGGGTCTGCATAGTTTATTCCAAGCCATCAAGGCCCATTTTTGCTTGCCAGAGTTGCCCGACCATAGGAAGGTTCGTTGGATGGTTCTAATTTTCTGAAGGACTCCTTGCGGTGCAGGGAGAATCGAAAGCATGTAGTGAGGAATTGCTTGAAGAACCGCTTTGGTCATTACCATACGCCCTGCCAGGTTGAGGACTCTGTTGGTCCAGTGGTTGCATTTGTCAGCAAGCTTGTTTGTCAGATTTTCCCAATGAGACTTATGCCAGGGCTTGTCCGTGAGGGGAATCCCTAAATACTTGGAAGGGAGATAGCTTCGCTTGAACCCGAGGATTGCAGTTAGATGTCTTTGAACTGCCAGATGGGTATTAAAAAAGAATATCATGGATTTGTCAAAGTTGAAATCCATTCCAGAAGCCTGAATGAACAAGGTGAGAATTTTCTTAAAACCTTTTGCTTCTTTTACAGTGGGCGTGCCATGCAGCATAGTGTCATCCACGAAATGCTGGTGTGTTGTGGCCGGAAAATTGGTTAATGGCTGCAAACCCTTTATCAGATTGTTCTCCTGAGCAGATTTAATGAGACGGCTAAACCCTTCCATTAGAATAACAAAAAGGAACGGGGAGATAGGGTCTCCCTGCCTTATACCCCTGGTTGGGTAGAAAGGTTGAGAGGGGGCTCCATTGATTAGAATTGAATGGTTAGGCGTTTTGATCAGAGCTGAGATCCAAGTTATCCATCTAGTGCTGAAGCCAAAAGCTTGGAGGACAGCTTCGAGATAGGCCCAACTTACTTTATCATACGCTTTTGAGAGGTCCAGTTGAATAATCATGCCTGCCTTTCTTAGAGTCTTTAGAGTATGAATCATTTCATGGGCTAACAGAATGTTATCCATGATCTGTCGACCCTCAACGTACCCTGACTGTTCTTCTGATATGATTTGAGGTAGGATAGGTTTAAGTCTATTAGCAATGACTTTCGAAATGATCTTATAAACCACATTGCAGAGGGAAATGGGCCTAAATTTGGACGGAGTGCAGGCATCTTTTTCCTTGGGGATCAAAGCAATGAATGTGGAGTTTAGTGACTTTAAGATTGAAGATGATAGTCTTGAATCTTCCACCACTTCCCAAATGTCTTCTTTCACAATGTCCCAGCAAGCTTTGAAAAAATCCACTGTAAATCCATCAGGTCCTAGAGCCTTCCCGTTGGCCATCTCTCTGACCGCCACCTCCACCTCTTGGAGGGAAACTGGTCGTTCCAGGGCACTGTTTTGCTCATCGGTGATGAGTTTGGGTATGGATGAGGTGACCCTGGTGATGGCCTCCCTTTGGTTGCACTCTGGTTCAGTGGCAATGGATTGAAAATGTCTGCGAAATTGATTGGTGATGTCCTGGTGTGAGCTGAGAATTTCTCCATTCTCTCCTTGTAATCTGGTGATTCTATTGCTGCATCTATATTCAATAGCAGACCTATGGAAGAACTTAGTATTTCTTTCTCCCTCCTTCAACCATTTATTGCGTGACTTTTGCTTCCATAGTATTTCTTCCTGCTCGCATCTTTCATTCCATTTCTTCATGAGCTGCTTTTCCATGTCGATGGATTCCCGTGATGTATTACCTTGAATCCATTCATTGTGGATCTCCTCCAATTGCTGCTCCAGATGGCGTTTGTCTGCAAATATGTCCCCAAAGACCTCTCGATTCCAAGTTTTCAGTTGTGCTTTGATATACTTGAGCCTTGCTTGTAAGTTGAACATTTTTGTACCC